>CACRSC010000005.1:588576-705138 GCA_902651635.1 Mastigamoeba balamuthi
GGAGAGACAAAAGAGGGAACCAGCGCCAACCGCTGCCGTTCTCCTTTAACCGCATTTTCCCGCTGCCCCACAGGTGCACATGCAACGCTCACGCACCGCACGCGGAGGAGTCCCGAGCAGCGGCTCGCTGGTTCCAGTGCTGCCGTGCTGTGTGCTCCCCGCCCCTTTTTCAGGCACGCGGTCAGCGATGTTGCAGGACGTCGCCGGAGCTTTCTCGCCGTGTTTCCAGAGAACTGCAAAACGGGTTTCCTGAGAGTTTCTCAGACGCGTGTGCTTATAACCCCTGCGCAGCCGCTGCAACAGTCGTCACCACAATTGCCAGCACAGCAATCACACAAAGTGCGGCACCACTGCGGGTTCGTTCAGCTCGTGCAGAGAAGAAGCAAAACCAACGGAAGAATGCGCAGCGCGTCGGTGGTCCTCGTCCTGGCGGCTGTCGGCGCCCTGCTGGCCCTTGCGGCCGCGGGGCTCATCCAGTGCACGTGCTACTGCTGCGTGAGCAACTCGACCGAGGTGTGCAACCAGCCCGCCAACGCCAGGATCTCGTTCGTCGTGTCCGAGTGGGCCGAGTGCAACAACAGGAGCGGCTTCTGCGGGCCCCGCGACACCGGCTGCAACCTCACGCTGATCGAGGCAAGGCCGCTGCCCGACCAGCACAGCTCACACCGCATGTCGTCGAGCAGCTCGGGACCTGCCAGCGTGGCTGGCCCCTCAGACACCAACAGCAGGTCCGCCGCAGCCGCCGTGGCGGCAGGAGGCCTCCTGGTGGTGGCTCTCTCGTGCCTCGCAGTGCACTGAGCGTGTTGATAACAAAGCAACTTCAAACCAAGAGCACCACATCGTGCTTATGTGTCCCACCTATGTCCGATCGACATGTGTGTCCAGCGGCCTCCTGAGCTCGCTGCAAGGGTGTACACCAGACCCTGGGGCCTCGATGGGTGGTCGGGCGATGCAACTCCCTGAATGTGAACTTCATCTGGCCCCCAGCACAGTGCGCCCTCTCTGTTGCCTGCAGGCATGCCTCTGTGGAGCAACCAGTCGCTGGTGCTCGGGCAGTGGGTGACGAGAGCTCAGAGGCCTTAAAGCAGGGATTCGGAGTGAGACTGCGCCCGGCATGGACTTGAATGACTGTCCCAGCGCTGCCGACCCGACTTCCCCGGCTGCTGTCCGGAGCGACGCTCCCGGGGCCAGAGGGAGGCGCTCGGGGCTCACCGACGCCTGCCGAGCCTGCTGACCGGAGTGCTGCCGTCGGCAGAGCGCAGGGCCTGAACACAGCAGCATACGAAGTGGACGCACGCTGCGACTGGCTGAGGGCCCTTCTGGGCCTCGTCGTCGTATCCCCTCTGGCGCTTGCCGAGTGTATACGACTGGGGGAGGACAGGGGCATCAGCGACTACGCCTGTGTAGCGCCATTCAACAGGGGCCTGTGGCGGTCCCTGCGCGGAGACACGGTGCGGAAAAGGGATGCTTGCTTCCCCCTTTGCTTCTCTCGACCCTCGGTGCCGTCGCGCGCAGTGCCGCGATCCCCGTGGCCCCGGGGCAGTTACGTGCTGTGCTCGGGTTTCTCTGGCGGAATCGTACCACCAGGATTGTCGGCGCTGGATGGGCTCTCTCTACCAGCCGCTGCCGTTCTCCCTTACGGCATTCCCCCGCTGCCGCACCGGAGCATAAGCCACGCGCACGCACAGCACACACACCGCATCGCGAGGGCGCAGCGGAGGTGTCCTGAGCAATGGCTCGCTGGTTCCAGTGCTGCCGTGCCTGTGTGCCACCGCTCCCTTTTTTGGCCACGCGTTCAGAGATCTTGCAGGACCGATTGAGCTTTGAACCGTGTTTCCAAATAACTGCCAGCGGATTTCTCGCGAATTTCTCAGACACGTGTGCTAAAAACCCCGCAGTCGCTGCGGCAGTCACCACAATTGGCGGCATCGCAACAACACAAGTGCGGCATTAATCCCGTGCAGAGCAGAGGAAACACCATCGCACGATGCGCAGTGCATCAGTCGTCCTCGTCCTGGCGGCAGTCGGCGCCCTGCTGGCCCTCGCGGCCGCAGAGCGCATCCAGTGCACGTGCTACTGCTGCGTGGCCAACTCGACCGAGTCGTGCAACCAGCCTGCCAACGTCAGGATCTCGTTCGTCGTGTCCGAGTGGGCCGCGTGCAGCAGCAAGGGGGGCTTCTGCGGGCCCCACGACGTTGGCTGCAACCTCACAGTGGTCGAGGCGATCCTGCTGCCCGACCAGCACAGCTCGCACCGCATGTCGTCGAGCAGCTCGGGACCTGCCAGCGTGGCTGGACCCTCAGACGCCAGCAGCAGGTCCGCCGCAGCCGCCGTGGCGGCAGGAGGCGTCCTGGTGGTGGCTCTCTCGTGCCTCGCAGTGCACTGAGCGTGTTGATAACAAAGCAACTTCAAACCAAGAGCACCACATCGTGCTTGTGCGTCCCATCTGCGTCCACTCTACGTGCGCGCCCGTCAGTGGCCTCCTGAACTCGCTGCAAGGGTTGCACACCAGATGGCGCTGGGGCCGTGGTAGCTAGTCGCTGCCTTGTGTAGCCCCGCCTGTCAGCCCGGCCTGGACCACGGACGCCAGACCTAACCAAGCAGCTGCGACTGGGCAAGAGCCGGTGCAGGCAGGGGAGGGCTCTCGGACCTGTGACAGGCCCTCATCGGCGTCGGACACCTCCTCCGGTCTACCAAGGCGTGGTGGCACAACCGCAGGCTCGGGCGCTTCAAGGCCCACCAGCAGCGCCTCTGCAGACCACAACTCAGACCCGCGAGGCCCACATAGGCCACAAAGGCTACAGAGGCCACCGAGACAGAAGGCAGCCACGGGGGGGGGGCAGCCGCAGGCACAGCGAGAGGAGCACGCAGAGGCGAAGAAGCAAAGTAAAGCAGGTCAGTCCTGGTCGTTGCAGAGGAGGTCGTAGCCCGCGAGGAGCTGCAGCACTTTGTCAGCGCGGCGGGCGAGGTCGTCGGCCCCCTCGGCGCCGGCGGCCAGCACCGCGTCGCGGGCCCCGCGGACGGCGCGGGCGGCCCTGTCGAGGTCCTCCTGGGCCTCGTAGGCCCTGCCGCGCACCGCGGCCCGCACGACGCGCAGCACGGGGCGCAGCATGGCCGCGGGGCTGTCCTCGGCGAGCCGCGCGACGACGCCGAGCAGCACGCGCATGTCCGTCGCGTAGAGCACCGCGCGGGCCACAGGGCCCCGCCGCAGCAGGTCAGCCAGCAGCCGCAGGGCCGCGTCGCCGTAGCGCTCGTCTGCCGCGTGGCGGTTGGCGAGGACGACGAGGAGCTGCCCGATGCGGCCCTCGCCGACGAGCGGGTGCTCCACGACGCCCTCGACCACGCGGCCCTTGCTCGCCGCCCGCTCCTCGCGCGGCCTGCGCAGGTCGAGCTGCGCGGCGACGCCCAGCAGCGCGCGCAGGGCGCAGAGGCAGAGCGGGCCCAGGGCGTCGCCCGGGGGCGGGGGGTCGTCGGCCGTCTCGAGCGCCACGTCGAGCAGCAGCCGCACCAGGTTCCGCCCCAGCTTCGCGCGCTCGCCCGCCGGCAGCGGCCCGCTCACCAGCATGTCCGCCAGGAACGTCAGCGCCAGCTGCGCCTGCTCCGCGTCCTCGGCCTGCAGGTCGCAGTAGATCTGCATATTCCGGGCCCCCATTTCCCAGATTTCAGCGACGTGTCAGGGGGGCGCGGGCGATGTGGCAGTGGCGTGGCAGCGGCGTGGCAGATATTTTGCCGGNGCGCGCTCGCCCGCCGGCAGCGGCCCGCTCACCAGCATGTCCGCCAGGAACGTCAGCGCCAGCTGCGCCTGCTCCGCGTCCTCGGCCTGCAGGTCGCAGTAGATCTGCATATTCGGGCCCCCATTTCCCAGATTTCAGCGACGTGTCAGGGGGGCGCGGGCGATGTGGCAGTGGCGTGGCAGCGGCGTGGCAGATATTTTGCCGGGCAGAATATCTCGGGCTTTCCAGATCGCCGTGCGGCTCTGTTCTGCCGCTCTTCCAGAACGGAATGTCGCCCGGTCTTCTTTGGCAGCAGCCCCCCCACCACCCCAATCCCAGCCCTCCCTCTCTCCGGGCGGGGTGTGACGTGTCGGAAACGGCTGGTGACGTGGGAATAAGCGTGCCCAGTTCTCGAGGACACCGCGCTCGGCGACGGTCGCGTAGAGCTCGGGCCACGTGTGGCACGCGAAGAGCAGGACCCTCCCAGCGGCCCTGCGGCCCTCGGCCGAGGCCTCTGCGCGCGCAGTCGCCGGCGCCGGTGGCGAATTCCCCGTTCAGCGATGTGGCAGGCGCAGGCAAAAGTGACGTCGCAGTGACGTCGCAGCGGCGTGGCAGCCCAGGGGCAGGGGCACGGGGCACTGGGGGGCTCAGGGGCTCAGGGGCGGGCACACGGACCGTCGGAGAAGAGGACGGGCAGGAGACTCAGCGGCACGGCGAAGCTGTCGGCGCGCAGCTCCGCGTAGACGGGGTCGGCGTCGTCGGTGGCCGCGAACAGCCGCGCGTGCAGGTCGTGCAGTGCCCGCTCCTCCATCCGCACAAGATAGATATTTTGTGAGATCTTTTGGCCGAGATTCTCGTATCTTCCATTTTTTCCTCTGGTGTCTGCCGCCGACATCAGCTCTCTTTATCGACGAAGCTGCTCTCAGCACCTCGATGCGAGGCGCCTAATATACAGAGGGGCCAAGCGGGGGCGATATCCCATATCATACCCGGAAAACCGCCGAAAAGAGCGACAGTGACGTGTTCGTTCTCCGTGTTTTGGACCCTTCTAGAAAATCCGCCCCGAAATAGCCGCAACGCTGTTCACGCATTACAATATAGTTTTGCGACACTGCAGCATTGCCATGGCCGACAGAGACGTCTCCGTCACCGTGACCCGTGCGCCCACGCCGTTCCCTCCCCCGCGCCCCCCGCGTGGCCCTCACACTCCCCCGCGTGCCCCCGCAGTCGTGGAGGGCAGGGGAGTGCGTGCGCGCAAGAAGAGCTCCACGGCCCTCGTCTTCGTTCGTCTGCAGATCGACTGCGAGACGTTCGAATCCACCGCCGCGACCGCATCGAGCCCCGACTGGTCCCGCGAGTCCTTCGACTGCGTCAGGTACCCCCGGCACTGCACCATCCCCGGAGCCCCCTCTCGCTGCCGGGCTCTCTGCTGCTGTCTCGCTGGGTGTTATACTAATGTGTTCCCCGTGTCTCCGAAAAACCGCGGATGCAGGAGCGCCGGGGACCTCGGAGTGCTCACCGTCCAGCTGATCGAGAAGGTGCCCCAGACGGGGCAGGCCGCCGCGGAGGAGCTCCTGGTGCGCTGCTCCGCCAGGGCGCTGCGGTGCTAACACTGGGGATCTGCTCCGCCCTTCGGGTTTTCCGCAGGCCGAGTCGAAGGTTCCACTGAAAAGTGCGAAAATGCCCCGAAAGAGCTCTTTCGGGCGTCCGACTGTAACTTACACGAGGTACTGCACATCGTTGTACGTCCACCCAGGCGAGGGTTTCGACAAGTGGCTGGAGCTCGACAAGCGCAAGGGGCGCGGGGAGCTCCGCATCTCCGTCAAGGCGACGCCTGTGAGTCCGCATTCCCGACAGCCGCATTTCGAATTACACAATTGGCTCAATTCCAAATGCAGCTCCCGTCCCTTGAGAGCATGTACCATATCAGCCAGAGGCTCGGGAGGGGCGCCCACAGCATCGTGTTCGCCGGGACGAAGCTGGACACGGGGGAGCTCGTCGCCATCAAGTCCATCAGCAAGGAGAACGAGTCTCCGCAGGACCTGCGTGCCCTCATGCGCGAGATCGACATCATGTGCGCTCAGCTCCACTCCGCCACTGCCAAAGTACCCCTTCTGACTGCACAGGCCGCAGGAAGCGCCTGAGCCACCCGAGCATCGTGCGCCTGCACGACGTGCTCGTGTACAGGAAGAAGATACACCTCATTATGGACCAGTGAGCCCATCCCATTTTATTCAAGGGTGAACGACCCTCACGGGGGCGCTGCGGGGTCAGTGTGGACGGCATGGAGCTGCTGTCGGTGATCGGGAGGCACGGGGGCCAGGAGGAGGGCGCCGCCAAGCGGGTGTTCGCGCAGATGGCGCAGGCGGTGGACTACCTGCACAGCATGGGCGTCGCCCACCGCGACCTCAAGCCCGAGAACGTCCTCATCTCGGGCGACATCGACGCTCCCACTGTTAAACTAGTCGACTTCGGTCTCTCTCGAGACTGCTGCCAGAACGGTAGGCCACCCTCCCAGCTGCTTCTCTTTACCTGGCTTGCGACTGCCCGAGAGGCAGTGCATTGCCTCCGCGATTTCCTTTTGACTACCTGGCCGCACGGTTTGTCACCCTGGTGGTGAACCCAACATTCATTTTTCTGCTCTTTTCTGGCTCATCACCGCAACTGAGTTCAATTGCCTTGCACGATTTCTTCAAAAACACCACTTACCCTCTGCGGCCGCTACGACGCGCAGGAATGCTGACGATGTGCGGGTCGCCGAGCTACGTAGCGCCCGAGGTGCTGCAGTGCCAGCCGTACACTGTGCAGTGCGACATGTGGTCGCTGGGAGTCATCCTCTTCGCGCTGCTCAGCGGCCAGCTGCCCTTCACCGCCGACACCGAGGAGCAGCTCTTCGCAGCTGTGGCCAAGGGCACCTTCGACATGGCCGGCGCACAGTGGTCCGGCGTAAGCAAGGCAGCGCAGGACCTCGTGCGGGGCCTCTTGGTCGTCGACCCCGCTCGTAGGATGACGTCGTCGCAGTGCCTCGCGCACAAGTGGCTCGAGGGCGCGGGCTCGCCAGCGCCCAGCGTGCTTGAGTACAACCCGCAGCGCATCGGCAATGAGGTGTACAAGAGCTTCTAGAACAATCAACTGTGGAGTTCATTGGTTTTCCTCGTCTGTGTAGATCTATAAATGGATCAGAATCTGAGCGCATTAATCAGTTCACTCTGGAGATAAGAGCATAGCACCGAGGATGTTCAGCCTGGCAGCTGCCACGCAGCAGGACAACAGCGAACCAGAGGAGGAGCTCGTGTCCATCACCGGTGCGCCCGCCACAGGAGCAACGGCGGAAAGAGAGGAGGCCATTCCGCAGTTCCACCAAAACACGGTGCCCGAAACGGAACTCATGCACGCGGCCGCGCGCAGTGGACGAGGGCAAGGGGGTGCAGACAGCGAGCAAAGACCCATCGGCGCAGGTGTTCCTGCGGTTCCGCATCGACAACACGGCAGAGGCCGTCGCCACGAGGCCCACTTTCGCAGACCACCCGCGCTGGTCCGGCGGCGAGACCATCGAGCTCATCAAGTGCGCGGACCTCTGCGCGCCCTGCCCTCTCACACGCTGTGTCCATCAGGGACAGGACGCAGAGGAGTGCCCTGGTGCAGCTGATGGAGAAGGGGCACCACACGACGCCCAACGCAGAGACTCTACTGGTGTGACTGACTTCTTTTTCAGCAAAAACTCACACAGGCTCAAATTCGCCACTGCAGGCTGACACGAGGGTCCAGCTCCAAAGTGCGCTGTGTGCCTCTTTGCTGATCCCCGAGACTCTGTTTTTGGCTCCCGGATGCAGTTGAACTCTATCGCTTTTTCCAGACTCCAAGAATGGCACTGTGGAACTGGTCACGATTCTGACCAGTTTTCCAATGGGATATCAGATAACGGGATTGCGGGCAAGTGGATCAAGCTCGACAAGAGGCGCGGCAAGGGAGAGATCCACCTGGTGATCAAGGTCACGCCGGTGGTGCCCGTGTCGGAGAGGTGGGACATCAGGAAGAGAGTCGGGACAGGGGCGCACGGAATCGTCTACGAGGCTATCGAGAAGAACACGGGAGACATCGTGGCCATAAAGGTCATCAACAAAGACACAGAGTCCGCCCAGGACATCAAGGGCCTCATGAGAGAGATCGCCAACATGTACGCCCGCTAGCGGCTCTTTTAAAGCTTTTTTATGTGTGTCTTACGGTTTTTTCATTCCAGGAAGAAACTCGAGCACCCGAACATCGTGAAGCTCCACGAGGTCGTGCTGACAAAGAAGACGCTCTCCCTGGTCATGGAGTAGTAAGCGAAATAACCGCACCCTATGTTTCATAGTATCAAGCTTACAGTTGACTCAGCGTTGAGGGAAGAGAGCTGTTCTCCAAGATCAACTCGTGCGGACATCTCAACGAGCAGGACGCCAGGACCGTGTTCAACCAGGTCGTGACCGCTGTGAGCTACTTACACAGCAGGGGAGTTGCCCATCGCGACCTCAAGGTCCGGGAATCCTCAATCGCCGCACATCAATTATGACTTACTCGGTACATCAGCCCGAGAACATTCTGGTGGCTGAGGGCCTCAAGGTCAAACTAACCGACTTCGGCCTGTCGATCGACTCCAACATCTCCTGTGCGCACACCCGTTCGCTGTCCGCCAGCTCCCTCTGACCGCTCCAGCAGGGATGAAGACGGTCTGCGGGTCGCCGAGCTACGTGGCGCCCGAGGTGCTGCAGTGCCTGCCCTACACGATACAGTGCGACATGTGGTCGCTGGGCGTCCTGCTCTTCGCGATGCTGAGCGGGCAGCTGCCCTTCGCGGCCGAGTCGACGCGGGAGATCTACGAGGTGATCATGCGCGGGCTGTTCTTCTTCGAGGGCGCCGTCTGGGAGTCGATCAGCAGCACTGCCAAGGACCTCATCGAGAAGCTCCTCGTCGTCGACGCCAGCAGGCGCATCTCTGCCGCCGAGTGCCTGCGCCACGAGTGGCTGCGCCCTCTGCAGCAGTGCCTCGAGTGACCCAGCAGCCCTAACATAGCATATGACGCACTAATCTGAGATCCGAGGCTCCAAATCTGGAAAGGGACCATAACATGGAAAAGATCCACTGACTGGCGTCCAATACACTGGCGGTCTTCATTTGACCCCACTCGGCCGCCTTCCCATTGAGAGCGATTTCCGTGCCCTGCGAGTTCCTCTTGTCTTCAGAAAAAATTGTGACCTGTTCATTACGCCCCCGCTCACTGTTTGACACCGAAAGAAGAACGACCAGCCTGTGATGCTCGCCACGCTGGACACGATGCGAGAGCCGGAGGGCGAGCTCGTGTCGATATCTTGTGCGTATGCTCGGCGAGGAGCTCGAAGAGAGCCACGAGGGAATTAACAGAGGGAGAAAAACCCTGAGCAGTGGGCGAGGGCCGCGGGGTGAAGACCGCGAGCAAAGACCCCTCGGTGCAGGTCTTCCTGCGGTTCCGCATCGACGCCACCGAGACCGCGGAGACGCCGAGCGTGTTCGCGGACCGCCCCTCGTGGGCGGGCGAGACCGTCGAGCTCGTCAGGCCCGCACTCGCCCTCGCCCAAGGCCCTGCTGCGGGGCCTCACACGCCGGCTTGCGCAGAGTCGGGGAGCAGCGCACACTGGTGGTGCAGCTCGTCGAGAAGGGCCACCACACCACGCCACTGGCCGAGGCCATTCTGGTGCGGCTTTTCCATTTCGACAACACGGCAATGACAACCGGCGCTCCCCCGAATTCGCTCGGCCCTCACATCGTGCGCGGGACTCCGCTGTGCTCTCGGCGCCTCCGCGCAGGCCGAGGGCAAGATTCGACTACAAGGTGCGCCCCTCGCGTAGGCGGACGCCCGCTGATCTGTTTTTGGCTTTCACAGAAAACCCCTAAATAACTTTCCGGTTGACACCCCCGCCTTTCTTCTGACGCCTCGTGGCAGGTCAGGGGTTTGCGGGACGCTGGATAGCTCTGGACAAGCGCCATGGCCGCGGGGAGGTGTTCCTGGGGGTCAGAATAGCGCCGGCGGTGCCTGTGGAGCAGAGGTGGACAATACGGCGGAGCATCGGGGAGGGCTCGCACAGCGTCGTGTACCTCGCGACCGACAAGGCGACGGGGGAGAGCGTCGCCATCAAGGTCATCAACAAGAAGAAGGAGTCGCCGCAGGACATCAAGGCCCTGATGAGGGAGATCGCCATCATGTGCGGAGCCCGTTGGGCCAGGCTTCTGGGGCCCTCCTCACACGAGGCACAGGAAGAAGCTGGCGCACCCCAACATCGTGAGGCTGCACCAGGTAGTCCTCACCAAGAAGACCATCAACATCGTGATGGAGCAGTGAGTGCCGCCCAGCGGTCTCGCGCCTGAATGCCACACGCCCTCCCTGGCCAGTGTGGACGGCGGGGAGCTGTTCTCCAAGATCTGCTTCCACGGGCACATGGCAGAGGAGGACGCCAGGGTCGTGTTCAGCCAGATCCTCAGCGCCGTCAACTACCTCCACAGCCGTGGCGTGGCCCACAGGGATCTCAAGGCGCGTCGCGCATCGGGCACGCTACTCTCTTGCTGACTACTTTGTACTGCGCAGCCAGAGAACATTCTGGTCAGCAACAGCCTCGAGGTCAAGCTCGTCGACTTCGGTCTCTCTGTCGACTCCACTGTGTCGTGTAAGCCCACCACCGTCCAAATCGAAGTGTCTGTATGACATAAGCTGCCGTGCCCACTATTTGTTTCAGGGATGAAGACAATGTGCGGGTCGCCGAGCTACGTGGCGCCGGAGGTGTTTGACTGCATGCCCTACACAACGCAGTGCGACATGTGGTCGCTGGGCGTCCTGCTCTTCGCGATGCTCAGCGGGCAGCTGCCCTTCAGCTCCGAGTCGCAGCTGGAGCTCTACCAGGACATCACACAGGGCGCCTACACCTTTGACAGCCCCGTCTGGGCCTCCGTCAGCCCCCTGGGTACCTTGATCGCCCCCGGCGTGTTCTGTGCTGCGTCGTCTAACCGTTGGCTGCCAGCAAAGGACCTCGTCGCGAAGCTGCTCACCGTCGACCCCACGAGACGCCTTACTGCCTCCCGATGCCTGCAGCACGAATGGCTTGCCAGATCCCTCTGACGCGGTGCTCTTCCTACGCCACGGCAGGTGTACTCGATTGTACTTGCACACTACGTTGCTTCTTCCTGGGTCCCCCCAGGAGCGGGCGTTGCGAGGGGTCCTCTCTTGTTTGACATGATTCCGCGGGTTCTGTTGAAACTCCTGGGGAGGGTTGTGCTCCTGTCTCAGCCCCCCCGAGCCCTCTGCGGGGCACACGAGCGTTGCCGATCTACACGAGAGTGCCGGGGACGAGGGCGCGCCGCTCAGAGGCCCGCCTGCTTCCTGAGCGTCTCCTTCATCTTCTCGGGCATGGGCATGTAGAGCGCCCTCGTGGTCCCGAAGCGCTCGACGAACTCCTTGTGCGACAGGCAGAGCTCCGCGGGCGCCGGCAGGCCCTTGGCCTCGGCGAGCTTGGCGAAGGGCACGATGGGGTAGCCGAGCTCGTTGATGGTCCCCTCCTCCTCGTTGGCCGCGGACCACTTGGCCAGCTTGGCCGACTTGGGGCGGCGCAGCGAGACGCGCGTGGACATGCGCGAGGTGCAGCGTGTGAGGCTGTGGCTGGGCGGTGGTGTCTTGGGTGGCGTGGCACTGTGCCATGAGTCGGGCTTACGCACGCCCGTCATCTCGCTGATGGACCGCTCGTGCCGCAGCAGCTGCGCGTTCACCGACATCAGCTCCTCCAGCTTGGCCGTCCGCCGCGATTTGATCACCTCCTTGGCCTCCTTCTCCTTGCAGTGCCCTACGCGTGCCCGAGACATGCACAATAGGTCAACCGCAGGCGGCCTTGCAACCAAACTAAAGAACAGAGCAGCAAAGCCCCACAAAGAGTGTTCAAAATGATGGCTTGTGCAACTCAATTGTACGCAGCCGAGTATTCAACACCGGCTAAGACCTAGCCCCGACTTGTGGCCGGGCAACCACTTAGATTACCAAACTGTCCCCAACATTTCAAGAATTAAAAAAAGTGATGCAACTAAACGACTCTTCGCCACGGTTGCGCACCCATCTCTGTCTCGATGTCGCGGATCTCCTGCTCGAGGGCGGTCTTGGCCTGCTCGAGGTTGCTGACCTTGGCCTTGGTCTGCATCTCGCACAGGGCCTCGTCCGCGGGCTTGGCGTCCGCCGACGACGGCGCGGGACTGGCGGCTGCCTTGCGGTTCTTCTCAGCGATGAGGGCCTCCTTGGCCTGCCTGAACGTCCGCACAAAGTCGTCCTTCTCGTACCCATTCTTTGCCGACAGCTTCAGCGCGTGCTTCTCCCCCTTCTTGACAGAGAAGTGTGTGCTCTCGCCCCCGGCTTCTGCAGACGCTGCCACCGGCGCTGTTGTGTGCGTGGCGCCAAGTCAGATTACAATTCGAGTATTGCATATGGAATTGAGTCGCAAAAGCTGCCGGATAATCAGCGGGGTACACACCATCGACCAGGTCGATGGCCTCGAGGGGGAAGATGTCGTGGAAGCGCAGACGCGACGTGATACGCTCGAGCTTGCAGCTGACGATAGCGTCGCTGAACAGGTACAGCATAACGTCCCGCCCAGACTTGCTCGCGAACTGCCCCTCCTTCACAAACAGCCTGCCCGTCTTCATGATATGCTGTGCATGCCATCAATGGGGTCGTACAGTACACCGGTTGTAGTTGCAAATAGTCAGAAGTTGCAATACAAAGTCAGTTAAATAAGTCAGTTTTAGTGCGCAATTGAAGTCAGGACCGAGTTGATGAGGGTTCCCGCAGAGGCTGTCTAGAGGGGTAGAGGGGAAATTGGTACCGGGTGCTTGTTGGTGATGGTGGTCTCGATATCAAAGATCTTCGAGACGCTCTCGGCGACCCGTTTCTTCTCGTTGAGCGACGCCGCGACGACCTTGACGCTGTCGAGCGCCGTGCAGAGGTTCTTGTGGTCGGGGTGGTGCGCCTGCGTGTGCTTCTGCATCTCCTGCAGCAGCAGGAAGTACCGCGGGATGCGCTGCACGGGCATGATCAGGAACGCCTCCACGTCGAGGCTGTTGGTCTCGCTCTTGCACGCCTGCACAAACTTGAGGAACTTCTTCTTCTTCCGCAGGACGTTGAGCACATCGAGCGCTGTCGTGTAGTTCTTCACATACGACGTGTACGCTCCCAGAAACTCGTTCTGAACGCGGTGCGAGGGGTTTTCACACGATTAGATAAAAACTGAGGGAAAAAGGTCCGCGCTGGGAATCGAAGCCACGGACAATCTTGAGGAATACGTCGCCGAGGCAGGAGGAGTTGCTCCAGAGGGCGACGCGGGCCTCGATGTCTGCGAGCAGAGACCTGTTGAAGTCGCGGATGTCGCGGATGTTGCCGAAGAGCAGCCGGATGTCGGCCTCCTTGACAATGGGCTTCTTCTTCCCGCTACTCTCGCGCTCAAAGGGCTCCAGGAACACCGAGATGCACGTGTCCAGGTTCGCCACATAGGCCCTCTCCGTGTCCAGGATCTCCTGCGCCACCCTGTCCCTGTACGCCTGGTCGCGCCCTGGCACACCCAAAAGCCCAAGTCAGCTAGCTATTGCTGACAACCCCAAACGGCCGTAGAGGAGTTGCGGAGACCGCATAGATTCTATGCGGCACTGAGGTCATTCTTCGGCAACAAACTCGATTGAAAACAAACAAGTAAAAGTAAAAAGTCAAACTGGATTGCAGCACTCAAGTAAATCGGATAACAAAAAAACCGATCCCTCAAGGCAAGTGACAACCGCAACGCCACCAGAGCCCAACGAGCAAAGTGCGAGGTCGGGAGCGAGGGGGAGGCTGCGGCACGCACGGAGAGACGCCAGGAGCTTTCTGGCCAGATAGCCCCTCCAGAGGGCCTGCGCCCTCGTAACCCCCTTCTCGCACTTCTCGAGGACGCGAGGGTCGCCCCCGGAGATGACCGAGAGCTGCGCCTTGAACACAGCAGCGGACATCTTGACGCACTTCTTGGCCTTGGGCGCGCGCATCGCCAGCTGCGCCAGAATCTCCTTCTGCCGCTGCTCGCTCAGCTCGACCGCCTGCGCCTCGGCGTGGAAGGGCCCCGGGGCAGGCAGCTGGATCTTGAAGCCGTGGTCCCGCACCGCGACGTCGGCCAGCGACGCCAGACACTCGACCACAGACACAACTTTCTGGGGGACAAAGGGGAAAGAAGACAAGGGGGTGTGTCAGAGGGCTGCCAGTGTCTTCGAAGCGGTGGCTACGAGCGGACCCCCTGGTCGAGGTCGGGACTGTGGAACATGGCGATCCTGGGCACCCCCAGGTCCTTGCATGCCTCGAGGAAGAACAGCACGTTCTCCTGTACCAGAAAAAAACTGGGGTCAGAAAAAACCAAAAGGAAACGAATCAATTAATTGCGGCGCCACCAGCCACCGAGGGAACGATACCGCCTGGCGAGCAGCAATGCAGACAAGAAAGGGAAAACCCGTGTGGAAAGGTGGAATTCCGTGCCGATTATGGCCGGTATTCAGAGGGGGCGGGAAAAGGGGAACGGGGGGACGGCAGAGCGGGGAGGGGGCACTTGAGCACTTGCCTTGAGGCGCAGCGGCTGCGACTTGTTCTCCTGTATGCGCGGGATGCAGCGCTCGTCGATGGCGCGGGCCAGGTAGCAGAGCACGATGCCGCTGCGCAGCTCCTCGCACGTGTCGCCCTGCGCGTGTCGTGGCGTGTGTGGGGGTGTGCGGGGTGCGCCGTTGCAGCGATCGGGTAAATGGGAATTCGGTAATTTCGAGATCCCTGCCCCCTGGGGGCCCCGGGGCGGGCGGTGCGGGGGGTGCGCACGGTGAGCTTGACGCGGAGGACGTCCTGGATCCATCTGCGCACGGCCAGCTCCCGCGCGAGGAACTCCGCGAGCTGCACGGGGGGCGTTGCGGGCGGTGCGGGGCACACGCGGCACGGGGGGGAGGCACGGCCAGCGGCGGTGAGCGGTGCCCGCGGGGCGGAGAGGCGGCGGGGGGGCGCGGGCAGACCTCGGCGGCGCGGGGGTCGGACATTTCGGTTTTGGTGGGGGCTGCTGAGCGGACACGTGCGCACCCGACGGGAAATTCGGGTAAAGTTGCACAACTCAGGAAAATATCTGCTGACACTGGATTTTCAGGGAATGTGCGCGAGTGTCTCGGCGCGGTTCGTGATCGTGGAACCACTGATGGGAAGGCGCGCTGATGCTTGTCCAACACTCACTTCTGAGCAATCATACAGTCAACAAGAAGAATGACTTGATTTTTGTTACAATAATAATACACTACCCAAGTTTAAATTTGAACACAAAACACTGTTTATGAATGTTCTCAAATACGAGTATTGGTTCTGAATATTAATAATGTTCTTCATTGCATGGTAATCATAAAGGGCATTGAGAATGAAGGCAAAATAAAGTGAAATGAAATGATTTTATTCACCTTCCGCTTCCAATGAGGGATAGGCCTCTGCGAAATTTGAGTGTGTGAAATGCTGGCTGGCGACTTAATCAAACACGAGGGAAGAAACAAATTGTTCGACACCTGTAGGATTTGAACCTACGCCTCCAGGGGAGAATTGATTTCTAGTCAATCGCCTTAGACCGCTCGGCCAAGGTGTCTTCAACAAATGTAAATATTCTATTATAACATCACGGTAGAAATCCTGATCAGTATGCACATTCTCGACCTTCTGGATGTTTGAATTGAAATCAAGCAAATTGAACGCGTATTATAAAACATATTAAATTATGCGCCCAATACTACTCCAAACTCGGTCCACTGTGATCAATTCTCCGCGTTGGCCTCTTGTGATGAGCTGGGTTAGTTTTGCTCATTGCATCTGAGTAGTGCCGATTGTATGTCACCACAGAGCCGAAGCAGACGATTTATTTGTTCAGGCACGGATCCACTCTGCAGTAAAAGAGCTGTGGAGTAATTCTCAATGCTCACGATCTCTGCCGCTGGTTGGCAACGAAATGTCGCGAGACAGGCAGTGTTCTACTGGACCAGCCTAGGCCCTGGCGTCCATAAGCAAAATGCAGTATAGACCACATCACAAAATCGGTTGACTGAATCTGGCTGAGTTTCAGATTTACGACGCCTGTAGATTTGCCCCCAAAACGAAACCCGGCCTTCGTCGGTGTGCACATCCCCACACCGCGCACCTCAGGCGACCTCCCTGCTGTCGGCTTTGACCAGCAGTGCCCAACTACCCGTGCGCAGATAAAACTCGCTGAGTTGCTGGCAGACGTCACTGACACCACTTCAACCCGGCGACGAACAACAGGCCAGGGCCAGCACTATGGTAACGACGCCAGTACGGCCTCTTCTGCTGCTGCTCTGCCTGGCCTCGCTCGGCCTGGCACTGGACAAGGTCTACGTCCTCTACACACGCGTCAAGCACACCAGGATCTACCTCACGAGCCGCTGCACGACGCCCGAGACGCTCTGCGGCGTGACGTACCAGAGCACGCAGCCGCTGCCCCTCTGCCCACGAAGGCAACCGAGCCCGCTGACACTCCCGACGCAGCGGCGCTGTCGAGGGGCCTCAGGGCAGTGGAGTCGTGGCGCGTGCTGCCCTCGGTCGACAACCAGACGCAGGTGCTCGTGGGGGAGGGAGGCCGCTGCCTGGACACGCCCCGCAACCCAGCCGACTCGTACTGGTTCAGCACCGAGTGCCCCAGGCTCAGGAGCTCCGGCACGCAGCAGCAGTTCCTGCCCGAGGGCCCGCTCAACGTGAGGGTACCGGGAGAGTTCTGGGCTGAGATCAGGACGACCAAGTACCCGCTCTTCCTTCAGCTGGGCAGCTGGAGGAAAGAGACAGAGGAGTTTTCGGTGACGCTGGCACCGCAGCCCACTACGTGGAGCACAGGGCAGAGCGCCATACCGCTGGGCCAGATGGTGGTCATCGTGACGTCGGCGATCAACCTCCTGCACACCAACGACAAGAAGGAGCTCAAGCACCACCATGACGCAATGCGTGCGCCTGCCGCCCTCCTTCCCGCACTAAACCGTCAACGGCAATGCCTCTATTCGTTATTCACAGGCATACACATGTGGGGCATTCACACAAAACACTGCTAGAGACGCAATGCTCAGCCTGGGTGTCGTGCACTGTGCAGCTGATGAGCGCAGGGCCAGGTGGGTCTTCGAGAAGGCAGCCAACGGGGACTACTGCATCAAGAACATGGGGACGGGGCTCTACATGATGACGCCGGACCGCGGCGTCGAGACCTGGTGGGACCACTGCGACACAGACCGCGCGGCGTGGATCGTCGAGTTCACGGGCGTCGACGATGAACACATCCCCGCCGGGTGGACCTTCAAGTCGAGGCACAACGGTCGCTTCCTCTGCGCCTACCAGGACGACGAGGACCGCGTCAATGTGAACAGGGACGTGGCCGACACGTGGGAGCACTTCCAGATCTGGTACCCCTCTGTGCCCTGGACCAGGCGTTAATACTGCCCCCAAGCCAAGCTCCAAGAGAAAAAAATCACACTCCACCTGTGTCAGAGTGATACACATGAGGTCACACGTGATTGTTGCCGTCAGCGTGTCGCCCAGCCTCCCCCCTTTACCCCCCCCCCCCCCCCCGACCGAACGTGCTATCACGGAGTGCCATTCTCATCACAGTCGCTGTGAGCAGCTGGCACCAAAGGACAGCGTACAACCTGAGGGCAAAAAGACCCTCCAAGGGATTGTGCCGAGGATAACACCTCTGGGCAATGAGACCTCTGCTGATCAGACTGCCAGTGTGCCCTTGAAATAATGGGTTATTCCCGTCGTTATACACGGGGTCCACCGCTGTGGCCCCGAGCTGCGGAGGCTAACGAAGGCAAACTATCTTGATGGAACATATCCTGAGACATTCAGACCATCAGCTCTCAATTCCTGCATTTCTTCGTCCGCTATGGCATACACGGATCATGAAAAGCCAGCATTTTTGGAGATTCTGAAACGATAGAATCTCTTCTGCAACATGTCACGCACAGTTCCGTGAAGGGAAAATTCTGCCGGGTTGAGGTGGTGCATGGCGAAAAGCATGAGAGAAATTCAGAAGGTATTTCTTGAGAAGCTTCCTTTGCATTCGAATATCATAGCAATAATGCTGTGGTAGATTTTGTGCTCGGTTCCATTTGCGTAACATAGAGAGCTGAAAGAACAATGAGCACGAGCCAATGGACATGCAAGCAGGGGCACCAACTCGAGGCCCTGCCAAACCCTGGCACGCCGGGAAACCGCGCCTCGAACCGGTGTCGGTGCATAGGGTGCGGTAGACTCTCAAGGGTGTCCGAGTCTACGGAAATGAATTGCCCCACCTGCGCACGCCACTACCACATCTGCTCATCGTGTACCGCCTCCGTCAGCGCCAATGGGCCCAGCACGACCGGCGGCCCCTCCGCTGGTAACATCAATCCCCTCGTAGTGACCTATTTTTGGGTTTTCTTACATTCTCGCCTCAGCCAGCATGACCGCGAGTGAGGCACAGAGAAACAACGAGAAAAGAGTGGAGTCAGCGAGTGGTAACATGGTGTCCAATCAATGGGCTCTATTCCGGTTCGTGGTGGTAACTGTGGTCATGATGTTGGTACTCAATCAAGGGGACCTTGCCGACCCCAGAGCTAAAGATATTAAAAACGTCGGAGTTCGTGCCACAGCAATGTGTGAGCAGTGGAACACCTTCTGCGGAAGCCAGTCAGAATCACTTCTAGTCAAGTGTCACGAAGAACCTGTGGATTTTCTGCGTGATCTCACCGAAAAGTGGGCTGTAGCAACTCCTCTGTCTCCTACGGTTCTTGAAGAGAGAGTATGTGCCAGATGGTACAATGATGCAAAGCAGGCTCAACAGCTTCTCAACTCCTATCAGGAGTGTCAATTCCGCACAATGGGGACTCTGGTCACATGGTTTCTTATTTTGATTCTCTCGATCATTGCTCTGGCCTCCTACTTACCCATTGGGTTCATCTTCGACCTGTTTGGACTCTATTGTGATCTATTCACCCGCCTCTTCAACATTAAGACGTCTCGTGGCCAGATTCTGCTGTACAAATTATGGTTCATTCTTATATCAATAGTTGTCGGGGTCGTCTCCATGTGCTTCTTCGTATATATTGCAGCCTACAAAACCTGTTATTCTGGTAATCAGTGCTATGCTGCCTTCTTCTTTGCTGTGGCTCTATGGCTTCTTCTGAACTGTGTTTTGATTTTACTATGGAGTGAAAACTCAATTATATTAGTTCTGCCCCATAAAGTGCTTGAGAGCCCAGTGACTGGATGCAGTCGGTACATTCCAGGAGAGGAGGATCCCGAGTCAGGGCACCTTGTTTATGGCATAATATCTGCTAAAAGGAACAGAGTTGCCAGCCTGTTGGTAGATATGACAGAGTTTACTGAAAAGCAGCGTGACTTCATCAATTGGATTGCTTTGACAATTGGGCTTATTCTGGTTCTAAACTGGAATGATGTCAGAGATCCTGATCAAGATACAAGAGAAGATCTTTTAGTTAGAGTATTGTCTTGGAAGTCAAACTGGAACCGTTATTGTGGCTATCAAAATAATGCCAATTTCCTACTTTTTACTGATCAGATGACTGATAATGATATTTCTAGCAGTCAAAGCAGTACAATATCCGAACAGATGAAGCAGTTTGTTGCAAAGCAGACATCAGAATTGTATCCAAACACATTCTGCTCTGATCTGATCAACGAATATGGAACTCTAAATGACGCATTTATTTCAACAAAACAAACACTCATGAAACCGATTTTCGCCCTATTGGCTGCATTCCTGACATTTATGTTCATGTCTCTCTCAATGGTCTACTATCTGCCCTGGGTTGCACTAAAAAGATTTGCCATCTTCAGAGTGCCATGCCTGTTCTCAACGACGGTTATAAGCTTTACAGTGCCCTTTCTCAATACATGCTTGGTAGGAATAATCTCTTTTGCATTTGCATTGATATTACCATTGGACGTATTCATGGTTTTCTTCCTGGTTACTGCAATAGGATGCATGGCAAATGGATTTCTGATTGTTCTCTTACTTATCATAGTGGGAATAGTCTTTATGTGTGTAAAAATCGGAAATAGGATCTCTCCTCAAATTCGGCAGCAATCATCAAGACCCTATCAATCAGAAACCAATTGAAATGCCTGATCTGATAATCAGAGATGAAATATAATAACAATTCCCAAATGAGAATCTGTATTAACAAGAATGAAGACTGTTGATGATGATATTGGAGTTACTGCGTTAAAGCAGTATTTGAACTAATTAAGAAACCAGAAAGCCATACTCTTATCATTGCATACTATTAACATTTGCAGGACGTAAATAGAATGATGTTATAGGTGTAAGATCACCCAGAATGTGAGTTCGTTTTGGGATTTCTATGGAGGTTACACAGGGCAGTTCTTCTGTCTATACATGTGGGACAGTGTCAGAGGCATTGTACCAGGAAGTCTGCTACATTGATGTAAAATGATCTGTGAATCTGTTCAGAACAGTCAACTATGACTATTCATATTCTTTGCAGCCAATGGTACCATTTTTGCAGTTTCAATGAAAAAACAAAGTTCAAAAAACCGACTGAATAAAACAGCAATTTATAAATATGAAAATCTCCAGAAAGAAGAAAGAAAATGGCTTTATAAAGAGCATAAGAAAAACACATGTACAAATCACAGAAATATAAAACAAAGATATTCATCATGACTTAAGACGTCATTAAAACAGTGCCATGTTGTGTACCTGAAGTACACATACTAGAGTGAGTGCTGAAAATGTCTGAGTTCATAATGGCCAGAAGTATGTACCTCATCTATGTCCCTGTTCAATGTACAACTTGATAGCCTGAAGAAGATCAAACACATCTGCTTTTGCAGACAAGAATGACCTGAATGTAAGTGTGTATCATGAATGGGGTAGGTACCTGAAATAACACACTGTAACTTTACAACAGATCCGAAAGCAGAGAACTAAATGTCTGATGGCTGCATTGGCATGGACCTGGAATCAGATAAGCATATCAAAAAAGAACTGAGTAAATCACAATGAATCTGTTGCAATACAGTTATACTCTGGCATGTAAATGAAGCAGAAAGCAAATAAGTATTTGGCCATTACTGTGACTTGTGCACATTTAGTACGAAATCTTTAGTAATGAATTTGCAGTGCTAATTTGGTGCTTCAATTACTAATTTTATGCTAAATCTAGTACTAAATGGTGCTATATCACAAATAAGCAATTATAGTGCCACATGTGACCAAAAATAAGTGTTATTATACTTGATAGAACTATGCAGTGCTACTAGCACTACTAGTAACAATATTAGTGCTAGAAGCGATTGTAGCACCAACTTAGTATTGCATTTCCATTGCATTTAGTGATTAAAGTCCTACATATCGATTTAGTACTGCATCTATGCATTTAGTGCTAGTACAGTACCCATGAAAACCATCTTCCTGGTTATATTTTCGTTGAAAATTGTAATTCCCACTCTGTGTAGCAGTGCATAGCGGAATTAATTGTATAGCTAAGTGTAGTGGAAGCCTGAGGGTGAGCAGCCTAGATTTTGCCAGCTGGCTGATTTGCACTTGACGTTATTTGTGCACTGAGACAGTGATGCAGAAGGGATTAAGTGGAGCAGGCAATGTTGCAGGAACAGGAGAGCAAGGCCACGTGAAACACACAGCTGCAGGTCAAGTACATGAGAGGAAGGACGGGGAGGACAAACCATATTGCTGCAGAACATGTGACAGGTACTACTTGACACAGTGTAACCTGCAGAGGGCTGGCCACATGGATGGTCGCCACTGCCCCGAGAAGTGGAATGAAACATCTGGAAGATGGTCTTCTCTGTTGGTGACCAACAGAACTACTGCGTTGATCCAGGTCAAAGCAGCAGAGAACAAATGCCAGTATGTTATGGGCAGCTCCAGCACAGGTTTGTACATACTAAATAATTCTATAGGTGAATAATTAACTGACACAATTATTTGGCAAAATAAACACAACATCAAAGAGAGGATGAAGCAGCTTGAGCCAATCGAGACAGTTCACTTCCATATCATGTTGATCACGTTTACGTGCTGTAGTGGATCCAGTTCCACTTGCTTCACTACGTAGTGTAGCAGAAGTGAATTGCTGCTGCAGTGACTCGTAGCAGAAGGTCTGCTACGCACTGCTGCTACACTAACTATATGGTCTGCTCCACTATACACACAGTGAAAGGTGCTCTAGTGCCTTCTGCTATGCTACATAGCAGAGAGTATCAGTGTAGCACTGTATAGCAAACCTTCTGCAATGCAACCTACAGCATTGTGTCTGCTACACCACATAGCAGAAGGCACTTCAGTGCCTTCTACTATATAGCATAGCAGAAGATACCCACTTAGCAGTACATAGCAGGTTCTGCAATGTTAATAATTCCAGTCATGTATACAAATAACAGTCTTGATCAAATACACTGATAAGTTCATAACTAGATTTTATCAAATGTTAGCTAATAAATCCGGTTTTAGCATAGCATAAAGTTGTGAATAAATGGAATGTAAATTGGTTTTTGCATTGCACAATACCAAAGATGAGCTTCCGAGTGTTAAATATCGATTACATTGGATTGTGGTTAAGTAATGTCTGTGAGCATGCCGTGAAGTATAACACGTAGTTTAGAAGAGATAGTGATTGATAGTGTAAGCGCAAAGTGTTTACTTTGTACTTTGGGGACGGTGGTTCAAATCCCGGTGGTGAAATAATTTTTCTCATGAAGTACTTCCGCTACGTGCCGCTAAATAGCAAACTTCGCTACGCGGCGTAGCGGAAGGCACTCAAGCGCGTTTCGCTACGCGGTGTAGCGGAGGGTATCTGCATAGCAGTGTGTAGCGGATGGTCCACTACGTGCCGCTACATAACAACCTCTGCTACACAGCATAGCGGAAGGTGCTCAAGCACGTTTCGCTACATGGTGTAGTGGAGGGTATCTGCATAGTGGCATGTAGCGGACCATTTGCTACGCGGCATAGCAGAGGGTATCTGCATCTCATCTCATTATTGATGTCATTTAACAGCATTTTTGAAGGTTTAAAACGGTGTGCATCAAGGACACGCCGCACATAACCCCCACCAAGAAGCACATGGACAAGCCCAAGGATAAGAACAAGGGCTACACTGGGCCAATAATCACTGTGATACCTCCACCCCAGCAGGACAAAGACCTAGACATTCCTGCCTCTCAGGAAAGCAGATATGTAGCATTCTCCCCTCTCTTCTTTATTCCCACACCACACATCCTTTCTTAATGTTACTTTAGGTGCTGCTGCTGCTGCGCCAGCACAAGCTGCTGCTGCTGCAGCACCATGTATCAGCAGCGGTGAGCAATCTGAGGAGAAGGAGGAGAGAAAGGGGGAGAAGGAGAAGGATGAGGATGAGGAGGTCTCGGCGGACGACTACAAGGGCACCTCATGGGCATCAGAGTCCGACAAGAAGCAGAGGAGGGTGCTGCAGGAGAAGCAGCAGATCTCGGCCCTCATGAAGATGTTGTGTGACCTCCTTACCATTTTCACTGCCAAGCCCAGCAAGGAGCGCGCCCATCAGCTCTGCACCTTTGAAGAGGTCAGAGCTGGGTTCAAGGCCATGCAGATGCTGCTTGCTGGTACTCTGAGCGACCTCATCATGAGATACGAAACCTCTTCCCCCATTCTTCCTTGTTTTTTGGCTCTAATTCAAACTATTTTTGCAGGATGAATGCCCTCACGTGTGCTGTTGAGGCAGGCGTGCAGTCCAGGGAGCTGACACTCAGGGAAAAGCTGATGATCAGCATTCCTGGTACGTTTTCTTCCCTATCCTTTGTTATTAAAATATCTAACAATGTGTGTATAATACTAACTCAAAAAGTCCCGGAGCTGGAGAACCTCCCAGCAGACAGGGGGCCCTACACTGCTGCTCTGTCTGTGATAATGGCAAGGCCCATTATCTCGCAGATAGAGCAGTGAACTAAGGTCAACTACCACCCCCTGTTCATGAAGCATTCCGAGTGAAGGTATGAACTCTTTCTCCCTCTCTTGTTCTCTCTTACCACATTTCATCTGACTTTTCCTACAGGTCAGACATAAGAGAGCACTGTGACAATGTCATCCAGGCTGTCTGGCTACCAGAGTTCCAGACTCTGTTTGCTGCACACCCCCTGGTAAGGAAGGGGGTGTGTGAGCACATCCAGAGTGTCTGGCAGAACTACCGCAGCAACAAGAAGTGCATTTCCTTTTATTTCATCATTTACTAATGCATAAGCTCAATAGGCATGGAAGAACCAGCTTCAAGAACACGAAGTCTGGAGCACCAAAGGCCAAGAGGCCCAGGAGGACGCAGCACCCTGACCCTGTACTTGATGCCCTCAACAACATGCTTGGAAGCACAGGTGCCTCCCAGGCCTCTGAGGCACCTACTGGTCCTAAGTCACCCTCTTTCCAGGCATCTGCTGGTCCTCAGTGATCCCTCTCTCTACTTCTCTCACTTGAACGTTTTCTGCTGCCCTGGCTGGGCTTCTCTTCCTCCAAAAGCAAAAACATGACCTGCCTGCCCTTTTGATGGCAGTTATCAATTGATTTCAGTGCTGCCTAATTATGTAGTGATGCGTAGCTTATTTCTGTGTAGTGGCGCATAGCGCATTTATGGGTAGCGGTGTGTAGTGCCTCCATACGTAGCGACATGTAGCGGACCCTGCCACAGTGGTGTGTAGCACAATGAATGAACTACATAGTGTAGTGAAGGGTCCGCCGCATGCCGCTACACATGGTTCCACTACGTGCCGCTACGCATGATGCCACTACATGCCACTACGCAGTGCTACTGTAGCAGCATAAAGCGGCATCATGTGTAGCAGCACGTAGCAAAACCATGTGTAGTGGCATGCAGCAGACCCTTCGCTACGCCACGTAGTTCATTCATTGTGCTACGCACCACTGCGACAGGGTCCGCTACACACCACTACATTGCTTGACGTGGTGTTATTACTCTCCTCCTTTCATATGGGCCTGACCAGTCACAGTAGCAGGTATCCTACTAATTTCCTTGCTATTTTTGTGTTCACTCAAATGTACTTTGCAGCTATAGCAACAGACATATTCAGGTCCCTCTCGTTAATCTGAGCAAACCATACTCTTATGATATATTCTGAGAGGGCCATTTTTAGTTCTGAGCTATTATCTGTAGTAAAAATATGAGAGATCAGCATTCATAATTAAGTATACTTTAAGCTTCTTCAGTGTTCAACAATATAATCAGGGCTAAACTCTTCTCCTACTTCTTCACATCTTCTTCCATCTGGTCAATAAGATGAATACTGTATGAAATGTTCTAAAGCCCAGGTTAAAGAACGAGCTCAGGCAGATTTGCATGAAGAGAACAGAGTGGCAGCTGGCTTCACTGACAGCTAGAACTCTGGCACTCTCAGTACAAATCTGCTTCATTCAACATGGAAACAAAAACCAATAGGAATTCTGCAAGCTGAAGCAAGACCAGCTCAGGGCACTGCATACGATTGTAGGGAATTATGACTGCATTTAGATATCCCCCAGGCCCTCCAATACAATCGACCCATCCCCCCCACTGGAAGTGGAAGGACAAAAAATCTGCCGTTTTCACGCTCTTATGTTTCACGGGGTTGGGCCAGGTCATAGAATACCAGCGCTGGAAATCCCGGTCCAGGGAGGGGTAGAATAAACACGCTATGGCGTAGAATTCTAGGTGAATGGGCGATGGAAAGCCAGCTAGCTGGAGAACCAGGGCGTGGCACACCATGGAAATCGGCAGATCCCCAGCTCACATGAATCCAGATTTTTCTTCAGAATCTGCACCTGCGGACTGGCACTGTGCCAGCGGCGGACCCGACGACGGAAATGGAGACGCGGGTCGTGTACGTCTACCAGACGAGCTACAAGTGGGCCCGCCAGGGCGCGGACCTCGTGCGCAGCGTCATGGGCCCCCGCAGCACGCTGGTCCCCTACAGCCCCTTCCGCGCCGACCCCTCGCTCGCCCGCGCCCTGGGCCCCGAGCTGGCCCGCTCCTGCGACAGGCAGCGCGCCCGCCAGGCTGTGGGGCGCGTGGACAGCGCCCTGGGGGCCCCTGGGGGCGCCGAGTACCTCGTGGCTGCGTGGAACGCGCCGCTGGTGCCGAGGAGTGTGTACCAGAGGGCCAAGCTGGGCGCCGTCAACGTGCACCCAGCGCCCCCGGAGCACCCGGGCAACGGCGCGTTCAGCGCTGTGCGGGCGCTGGGCCGCAGCAGGTGCGGTGGCCCCGCTGCTGCTCTTTTTGGGTCAGCGGTGGCTTCTGTTTGTGGTGGTTTGCTTTCGACTTCGTTTTTTCACGGTTTGCTCGGTTTGTTATCTGGTTCTCCTTTCTTCAGTTGATTGCCCTGCTCCCACGCAATGTACACTGTATCTCTCCCCATGAGCTGTTGTATTTTATTGATGTGCTACAGGATCAACTGAATAGCTCAGTGTGTTGGCTTTCTTTTTGACGTGCAACGACGACAAGGAGACACGATGCTGACGATTGTTGTGCGCGCACAGGCACGGAGTCACTCTGCACGAGATGGGGCCGCAGATAGACTGCGGCAAGATCCTCAGGGTGCGCACGTTCCCGGTGGCTGGAATGAGCGACGAGATGCTCGTGGCAGAGACGGGCAGGGTGTTCCTGGAGATGCTCGAGGAGGCCCTGGTGTTCCTGGCAAAGCACAAGTGCAGCACAGCCGACCTGCACGACGGCAGCGCGGACGGGGCGCACTGGGGGCCCATCAAGTACAGGCAGTCGGACGAGGACAAGTGGCTGGGGACGTACGACGCGGGCCACCCCATTCGCAGGCTCCGAATGCAGGACGGGTCTCTGCTCTCGGATGCCAAGTTCAACTACGTGCACAGAAAGTAGACCCGCCCCACCACCCCTGCACAACCACTGCAGCGGGCTCAAGAGTGCCAGTATAACGCATCGTGCGTATCAGTCGTAGGTTATCCCGTACGATCCGAGCCGATGCAACGGCGGTTCGCTATTTTGGGCGTTCATACATTTGCTCGAATGGACCGGCAGGGCGTTGAGGAGCGTTGTGTGGGTTGCATGCTCGGCGTCTTTGTCGGTTTGCGGTCCCACCGAACCCCTGGGCGCCGGCTTGTGTGCTCACTTGGGCGCCGCTGCAGGGGACGTTGTCGGCGCTGGATACGAGGGACAGTCGTCGGCAGAGATCCGCCAGTTCCAGCCCGGCGGCGTCCGCACTCTGGTCGCCTCGCTCCACATGGGCGTCGGGCACCTGGGCCCGCGCTACGGAATGTGCGCCGCCTCAGCACTCGGCGAGGCTCGCCCACCGCTCAGCGCCGTGCTGGGGAGCTCCGCAGGTACACAGACGACACGCAGAGCACGCTGGCGCTGGCCGCCAGCCTAGTCGAGCGCCGGGGGCTCGACCCCCAGCACGTGGCCAGCTCGTACTCGGCGTTCTTCAGGCACCAGCCGCAGCGGGGCTACCCGCGCAGCGCGCAGGCCGTCCTCTTCGCCGTGGAGCAGGGCGGCGACATCTACGCCACCGGCCGCAAAGTGTCCGCCCGTTCCCTCAGAACGCCAGGGCCCCTCGCCTGCGGCTGAGGTCCCGCAGGTTCGAGGACGGGTCCTTTGCCAACGGGGGGGCCATGAGGATCGCGCCGGTGGGGCTGGCGTTCAGGAACGCGCCCGACGAGGCGATGCACGAGGCTGTGCGCCTGGCCATCGTCAGCTCGCACGTCCACCCCGACGGCATCGTGAGCCTCGCTCGGTTTCAGCGCACGGGGGCGGCTCTCACAGGCGGGTGGGGCGCAGGACGGCGCGTGGGTCGTGGCCAAGGGCGTTGCTCTTCTGCTGGCGAGGTCACCCGAGTCGTTTGACGCCAGGGCGTTCCTGGGGGAGCTCCTCTCGGCCAGCCGCTCGCACGAGATGCAGTGGCGCATCAGGCACGTCCTCGACAGCTTCGAGTCGCTCGCCCCGTCGTGGCCCCGCGATGCCGAGTGGAGCGCAGGGCTGGCCCCCGAGCTCGCAGTTGCCGACCACGTAACGCACTCCCCGCATTCCTCGGAGCGCAGCCGGCGCCACTGACGGCAACGAGCAGATCGGCAGTGAGTTCCAGATCAAGGCCACGGAGGCCGTCGGCGTCGCGCTGCTTGCGTTCGCGGTGCACTGGCGCGACCCGGTGGACGCGATTGCGGCTGTCATCGGCTATGGCGGCGACACGGACACGACCGCGTGCATTGCTGGGGCCCTGCTCGGAGCGCTGCACAGTCCGTCGTGGATTCCGGAGAGCTGGCTGAAGGACATGGAGAACGCGGAATACGGGCGGGATTACTGTGCAAGGCTCGGCCGCGAACTCGCAGCCCTGGACCTTCGGGCTGTTGGCAGCGAGCCATCTGGCAACTGCTGAGACCACAAGGCTGGGCCACGCTCTGCCCGTGGTTTCGCTGTACAGCATTCCCCTGCTGCTCTCCAAGAGAGCAAAGACTGGCAGAACCAACGAAAATGACCTTCGCAGTGATATTGTTCTCGTTCTCAGGGTTTTTCCGCCAAGGCACCTGGAAAGTAACGGAATTAGGATGCACAGCCGATAATCCGATATTCAGCGTGCACGAACTGGAAGGGCGAAAGGTGGAGTCGCCATTTTCGGGAGTGCCATTGTTTCGCCTCCCTCGTTAGTGTATCGGTGTTTCCGCGCGTCCTCGCGAACAGCCTCGAAAGCAGAAAATTGCGCGGTCGAATATCACGCCCGTGGCGGTGATAGCGCCCACCCGCTCTGGTGCTGGTTGCGCAGCCGCAGGGTCCGTTCAGAGGGCTGTCGGTGCGGTTGCGCTGGAAAAACTCGGGAGAAATAAGCACCAGTTTTACTGAGTCGCAGTGCCTTCCATCCCCCACATGCAGCCACTGCACCACAGGGAACACCACCGCCGAGGACGCAGCGGTGTGTGCGGCGCTGCTGGGCGGGTGGTCTCAGCGGTGCTGGTCAGCGTGGACCAGACGCTCCAGAAGCCGCACTCTCTCCAGCTGCTCACCCTGCAGCCTTACCAGCACCGCCAGCTGCTCCATCAGCCCCTCCCGCTCCCGCTCCCGCTCCGCCCCGTCGTCCTCGTACGCAGTTCCCGCGCAGGCCTCAGGGGCAGCGCTGTCGCTGGGCCTCTGCTCTGATGTTTTCTGCTGCGTCTGCTGCCCTCCCTGACCGCCTTCCCTCTCAGTTACGGGCCTCCCGGCGGCGTCTGCGGCTTCTGCGGCTTCTGGGGCGTCTGGGGCGTCTGGGGCGCCCGGCGGGTCACTGGATGGGTCGACCCAGGTGATGCGGGGTGCGGCGGCGAGGGCGCGGGGCCTGTGGACGTAGGAGGAGCGGGAGACGAGGGCGATGGGCTCAGAGACGGCCTCCCCGATTGTCCCCCGGGGCCCCCGCACAGCCACCACGAGCACCACGCGGCCCCCCGCGTGCAGCCGCGAAGTGTTGCAGTTGCTGCGCGCAGCTCCCGGCCCGCGCGTCGTCCCCAGGGCGTGCGGAGACGGAGCTGTGAGTCGCAGGGGCTTCCCCGAGGTCTTCGCTGGAAAGAACTAGAAGGGCTTACGACTTGCATCGGTGAAACGCGTACACGAGGCGGCGCCCGCCGTCCGTCTCCAGCGCCTCCTCCACGGCGGGGCCCCCGATGGTGACGAGCGCCCTGGGGAGCCTGGCGCAGCACCTGGCGCAGGGCCCCAGGTCTGCCGCGCAGGGGGAGGAGGGGTTATGTTTTGTTGGTTAGCGAAAAAGTCGGGAGCGCATGAACAAACGGCCCCCCCGGAAATCAACGGCGACGGGGGCACCTGGGCCGCGCTCGGCACCCTCGAGGCGCACAGCGGCAGCGGCGCAGGCGGCCTTGATGGCGTCGCAGCCCAGGCGGTGCTCGTGCATCCACCGGGGGTCGCAGACGACGACGACCTGTCCGAGGGCATAAAGGAGAGGGGCACAGCAGAAAACAGTCAGCTCAGAGCTCCACCGTTCCAAGCACTCCCCTACCAGGGCTGCGGCATAGGCACTGGCGTGTGGCAGGGGCTGGAGAGAGAGGACGGGCGGAGGTGCGCAACGGAGAAGCGGGAGTAGCGGGAGACAACGTTTGTGGAGACTCTCAGCGCGATGGGCTCGGCAGCGGCAGCCATTGGCCCCACCACCGCGGTACCTGCAGGCGAGGGACGCGCTCTGGCGTCGGCCTCCGGCGCGCCGCAGGTCTCGGGGCCGAGTGTGGTGGCCCCGCCAACGAGAAACAGTGCAACGGCGCTCGATACCGCAAGAGCTCAGCCCCGAGAGGCACTGCAGCTGCGGACGCTCCGGAAATCGGACCAGCGCCCCTACTGCCTTCTCGCTGCTGCTGCTGCTGCTGCCCACAGCGCACGTGCTCCGAGCAGAAGCCCACTGAAGAGTGCTGTCGATGGGCCCGGCGGCCGGCTGTCCCAGGCTCGCTTCACGTACGACCGGGGGACTCAATTGGTTTGGGTGCTCCCCCCTCATTCACCCCCCACCCCGGAACCCTGTGAACTGTTGCCCTTCAGACGTGCAGCGCGGTGCGCTCGGCAGTAATTGCCTCTGCTGCGGAATTCGCACTGCGTTTCCCCTCGGCCAACGGGTCCGTCGGCAGGTCTGCAGCGGCACAGCACCGCTCGCGTCCTGCGAGCCTCGGCTGCCTCGGTCATCCCTCAGCGACCCTGGCGCTGCGCTGCCCGAGGCTGTGGAAGCGGTCAAGGCCCCCGGAGGGCATGTTGTCGCCCACCCGAATGCGGCACGGCACAAGGCAGTTTCCTCTTTCCAGTTGCCCGTCGTGGCCAAGCCCTGATGCGGGGCCGTGGGCGCTGCCGCGAAGGCGGCCTCGCGAGGCTGTGCCCGGCCGTTGTCGCATGTGACACAGCGTGGTGGCTGTCCTCCTCGTTGGGCATCAGTGCCGGTGGCAGTGGACTTGCACACAGCACTGTGCATACTTGCCGGTTTGGGGCAATAACTGGTTCAACTGGCCAGGCGCCGTGGTGGTTCTGACCGGCCAGCTGTCTCTCCTGGGCTTGCGGTTGACGACAGGCAGCGGCCACGCTGCGCGATGTGGTCTTGAAGCCTCGGGCGGCCCAGGGACCGCAATCGTCCTGCCTCTGGCACCCCGACAATTCCCCTGTTCCTCGCCAGCCTCGCCTCCGCAATGGAGCAGCACGCGATCGTGCCTGACACTGCGATACGCCCTGCCCGTGCAACTGACATCCGTCTGCCTCGGGTCCCTTCCTGAGGGCCGTCTGTCGGAGCAGCACGATAATACTGCGGAATAATGTATCGTCTCTTGTCCTCACTGTCGCTCAGCAGACCGGAGAAGCCCTCTTGTTGCCGTCGCTGGTCTGCGTGGTCCAGACGCTCCAGACGCCGCACTTGCACCGCCNGGGGCTTCCCCGAGGTCTTCGCTGGAAAGAACTAGAAGGGCTTACGACTTGCATCGGTGAAACGCGTACACGAGGCGGCGCCCGCCGTCCGTCTCCAGCGCCTCCTCCACGGCGGGGCCCCCGATGGTGACGAGCGCCCTGGGGAGCCTGGCGCAGCACCTGGCGCAGGGCCCCAGGTCTGCCGCGCAGGGGGAGGAGGGGTTATGTTTTGTTGGTTAGCGAAAAAGTCGGGAGCGCATGAACAAACGGCCCCCCCGGAAATCAACGGCGACGGGGGCACCTGGGCCGCGCTCGGCACCCTCGAGGCGCACAGCGGCAGCGGCGCAGGCGGCCTTGATGGCGTCGCAGCCCAGGCGGTGCTCGTGCATCCACCGGGGGTCGCAGACGACGACGACCTGTCCGAGGGCATAAAGGAGAGGGGCACAGCAGAAAACAGTCAGCTCAGAGCTCCACCGTTCCAAGCACTCCCCTACCAGGGCTGCGGCATAGGCACTGGCGTGTGGCAGGGGCTGGAGAGAGAGGACGGGCGGAGGTGCGCAACGGAGAAGCGGGAGTAGCGGGAGACAACGTTTGTGGAGACTCTCAGCGCGATGGGCTCGGCAGCGGCAGCCATTGGCCCCACCACCGCGGTACCTGCAGGCGAGGGACGCGCTCTGGCGTCGGCCTCCGGCGCGCCGCAGGTCTCGGGGCCGAGTGTGGTGGCCCCGCCAACGAGAAACAGTGCAACGGCGCTCGATACCGCAAGAGCTCAGCCCCGAGAGGCACTGCAGCTGCGGACGCTCCGGAAATCGGACCAGCGCCCCTCCTGCCTTCTCGCTGCTGCTGCTGCTGCTGCTGCCCACAGCGCACGTGCTCCGAGCAGAAGCCCACTGAAGAGTGCTGTCGGTGGGCCCGGCGGCCGGCTGTCCCAGGCTCGCTTCACGTACGACCGGGGGACTCAATTGGTTTGGGTGCTCCCCCCCTCATTCCCCCCTCATTCACCCCCACCCCGGAACCCTGTGAACTGTTGCCCTTCAGACGTGCAGCGCGGTGCGCTCGGCAGTAATTGCCTCTGCTGCGGAATTCGCACTGCGTTTCCCCTCGGCCAACGGGTCCGTCGGCAGGTCTGCAGCGGCACAGCACCGCTCGCGTCCTGCGAGCCTCGGCTGCCTCGGTCATCCCTCAGCGACCCTGGCGCTGCGCTGCCCGAGGCTGTGGAAGCGGTCAAGGCCCCCGGAGGGCATGTTGTCGCCCACCCGAATGCGGCACGGCACAAGGCAGTTTCCTCTTTCCAGTTGCCCGTCGTGGCCAAGCCCTGATGCGGGGCCGTGGGCGCTGCCGCGAAGGCGGCCTCGCGAGGCTGTGCCCGGCCGTTGTCGCATGTGACACAGCGTGGTGGCTGTCCTCCTCGTTGGGCATCAGTGCCGGTGGCAGTGGACTTGCACACAGCACTGTGCATACTTGCCGGTTTGGGGCAATAACTGGTTCAACTGGCCAGGCGCCGTGGTGGTTCTGACCGGCCAGCTGTCTCTCCTGGGCTTGCGGTTGACGACAGGCAGCGGCCACGCTGCGCGATGTGGTCTTGAAGCCTCGGGCGGCCCAGGGACCGCAATCGTCCTGCCTCTGGCACCCCGACAATTCCCCTGTTCCTCGCCAGCCTCGCCTCCGCAATGGAGCAGCACGCGATCGTGCCTGACACTGCGATACGCCCTGCCCGTGCAACGGACATCCGTCTGCCTCGGGTCCCTTCCTGAGGGCCGTCTGTCGGAGCAGCACGATAATACTGCGGAATAATGTATCGTCTCTTGTCCTCACTGTCGCTCAGCAGACCGGAGAAGCCCTCTTGTTGCCGTCGCTGGTCTGCGTGGTCCAGACGCTCCAGACGCCGCACTTGCACCGCCTGTCGAGGAGTTTGCAGTGAAGGAGGAGGAGGGCCATGCGAGCGAGAAGAACAACGGAGAGAAGACGCAGAACGAGGAGGGCTAATAGCCGAACGGCGCTGCAACACGCAGGAAATCCCAACAAGTGCCCGAGCGCTGAAGCCTGGTGCGCGAACTTCTCCTATGGGCACCGTGATGTCGGTGACGTTGGCGGGCTTCAGTTGTCCATGGAAAAGAAGGGCACCGAGAACGCAAGTGGTTTTGGATTGCCCAGACGTGCAGTGCGGTCCGCTCGGCTGTAATTGTTCGTGCGGTGGCATTCGCCATTGTGCGCTCGCCCCTACTTCCAACCCCCAGCCAGCACCAGCCGCTCCCTGCCTGACGCTGGGCAAGACACCCCGAAAGCAGCGGGCACTCGGACATGCCTCTAGCGAGCCTCGCATTCCCCGGCCTTGGGCATCCCTCAGCCACGTGTGGAACTGTCAGTGACGCGTGGTCGCCGAGCGATGGAGAGCCCTGAGGGGAATGTTGTCGTTCGCACTAGAGCGACACTGGCGGAGCACATTCCAAGGGAAAAGCGGAATATGCGTTGCCTGTCAGGGCAAGTCCCGGCCGCTTTGTCCGTTGTTCAGCGGGTATGAAAGAGGGCGGGGCCGGCATGGCGAGGGCAATGGCGGAAGGTGAGAAATAGCACTCGTTCACGGGTCCCCATTCTGCTTTGAATACGTCGGCTGTGCGAGGTCCGAGCATCACCGGGCCTCTGGCGCTCTGCCAACGTGTCGGTCGACACCCGGGCGGTCTCGTGAGGTCGGGAACGCACCTGTGCTCGGCGGAACTGGGGTCAGACGGTATTTGGGTTTTCCGAGGTTTTCTGTCTCTCTGTGCTGCTATCGCTCGTGTTCTGTTTGCAGATAAGTCGGCTCCGAGTTTCTTTCGCTCTTTTCAAATTCACTTCTCTCTGTCTCCGTGGCGTCCCCTGCGATCGCTGAGGAGCCTTTCTGCCTGCTGTTCCCGTGTGCTGTGCGGCTCGTGCGCGGTCGGGAGAATGGAGCTGAGCCCCACGGGCCCTGTGACGGGAAGCACTGCGGGCCCTGTGGCCCTGATCGTGTCGACCAACCGCCTGGCTCGATACTCCCACTTCTCCGTTGCGTTCCCGCACGCAGGGGCATTGGCACACGCTCCCCACGGCAACTGGCGAGGGTCGTTATGGCGCTCTGGCTTTTGGGGGGTTGGCTCTTTTCTGAGGGGGGCACGTCCGCGAAGGTTCGCCAGGGAACAACTACTGACCCGGAGAGCGAATTCCACACAGGCGGCGGTCGTGTGCGACTCGCAGTGGATGTGCGACAACTCCCTGGGCTGCGATGCCGTCGTCTCAGCCTGCGAGCGCGCTTCTGTGCGGCTGGAGGGCGACGAGCACGGCCGAGGTGAGCCCCCAGCATTTTGCCTTTGATTTTTTTCTCTCATTTTCCAATACTTGATTCGTCGGGCCGGCGGTTGCGGACAAGCAGACCTGGGGCCCTGCCAGAAATGCTGCGGAATGCACCCCAAGAAGCTTGTGGCCATCACCGGTACGTTCCGCGAGAAGACCCAGGGCAGAGAGCGCGTATTCATGTTCACGCGCTGCACAACGTACGTCCCTGAGCCCACGACGGCCTCTGACATCCCCTGCTCGTGCGCAGCAACTGCAACACGTCGCGGCTGCACATGGGAGGACGCGTGGTGCTCGTGGTGACCGTCAGAGGGCCTCGGGGGGCTCTGGCAGAGGCGGTCTCAGCGCCCCTGTCGCTCGTCTCGAGGTCGACATACGTCCACAAGCCCCACCGCCCGCTCGCTGCGCCCCACATCACGTGGGTCGACTACGCGGAGGAGGAAGAGGTCTCCTGCGCCTCCTCTGTCGACGTGGTCCAGGAGAGGCTGGGCGATGTCGTCTGCCGAGAGGTGGGCGCTGTGCACGAGGCCGAGGCCAGCAGGCCTGACGCCTGTGATGATCAGTCAGCATCGCCTGGCCAGAGCACCGAGGAGATCAGGCTGATGCTGCTGCTGTTGTTGCAGCTCCAGGGCGAGCAGCTCGTCAGAGTGCACCTGCTGGAGTGCCTGGTCCAGTGGGATTTGCGCTTTTGAGAGGCCAGTAAATGTACTGCTACCGGTATCAGTCATTATATCCTGTTCCATGACACTGTCCTATCTCAGCACGCAGAAGCTGCATATGCACCCTCACATTGGCGCCTTGAAGCGGTGACACGCAGTATAGCAATCATACTTCACATATTCTCTGCGAATGCCCAGCTCTCCAAGATTCTGGAGGAAAGGAGGCCTCTCTGTCATCGAGGAGGGCGCAGACTAAGAGAGCCAGGAAGCGAGGGGCGAGCCTGTGCGCTGCTCATCGCAGCACGACATGTGCACATCTGAGCGGATTCGGGTTCTGAACTGATTTCGGTGGAGGGCAGAGGGCGCGGGCGAAAGGGTGCCGTTGCCATAAGCAGCTCCCGCATTATTCCCTCGCACCTTATTCGCCCTACGGCTTTTCCCCCGAGTCCTCGCAAATACCCCCGGAAGTGGAATAACGCGCGACCGCGCCGTTGACACCCACAAGACCTGCTGGCGCTTCCGGGCCTCTCGCGCACTGGCAAGGCAGGAGTTACTGCGCTCGGGCGATCGAAACCGTCAGCAGGAAAAATCACAAGGCGAAAAATACTGTAGGAAATCCCACGCCTGATGCGTTTCTTTGTCTTCCCTCTCCCGCCACGCAGCCACTGCACCACCAGCAGCCCCGAGTAGCCCTCTTGTTGCCGCGACTCCCTCTCAGGCATCGCGGCGTGCGTGTCGCTGCGGCTGCGGGGCTCTCAGCGGCGCTGGTCAGCGTGGACCAGACGCTCCAGACGCCGCACTCTCTCCAGCTGCTCGCCCTGCTGCCTTACCAGCACCGCCAGCTGCTCCACCAGCCGCTCCCGCTCCGCCCCGTGGTCCGCGTGCGCAGTGCCCTCGCTGCTGTGAGGGGCAGCGCTGTCGCTGGGCCTCTGCTCTGCTGTTTTCTGCTGCGTCTGCCCTGNCTGTGAGGGGCAGCGCTGTCGCTGGGCCTCTGCTCTGTAGTTTTCTGCTGCGTCTGCTGCCCTCCCTGACGCCCTTCTCTCGCAGTCCCGGGCCTCCCGGCTGCGTCTGCGGCGTCCGGGGCGCCAGGTGAGTCGCTGGGTGGGTCGGCCCAATCGATGCGGGGTGCGGGGGCGAGGGCGCTGTGCCTGTGGACGTGGGAGGAGCGGGAGACGAGGGCGTTGGGCTTTCAGAAGTCCCCAATTGTCTCTCAAATCACCGCAACCGCCGCCACGCTCACCACGCGCCCTCCCGCGTGCAGCAGCGCCGCGGCGCTGTTGCTGCGTGCAGTGGGCGACCCGCGGCGCGCCCGGGAGCGCGCGGAAATGCGGCTGTGAGTCAGCGTGACGCGGGGCGGTGACTTTTGTTTGCTTTTGTTGCGCAATTCGATTCGCACGGCGGCGCAACGGCGAGGGCGTCGCTCCCCCGCCACCGGCCACAGGCGATTCCTTGTACGGATGCGCCCCTGTCGGCGAGCGTTGGGGGGATCTGTCGCAGCGCGTGGAGCAGGGCAGGACACCCGGTCACTCTGTGTTGACTTTGCCTTTTTTTGCGAGCAGTTGGTTTCTGAACGCAACAGCCCGCGAGCCCCAAACAACCGCCCGGGCTGCCGCAGGGGCACGGACAGTCCCGCTCAGACGGCGAGGCACACGCAAGCATTCCCCCCCACCTCTAGTGCCCTCGCTGTGCTGGGGGAAGCGAACGGAAGAGCGAGAACACAGAGATGTGCGAGGCGCTACAGGGGGCACCAGAACCGGAACGGGGCTGCAGAGAACGTTGCGTTGAGCTGGTCGGCCGGGAACGGGGGCGGTGTCGCAGGCGAACGTCCCAGGGCGGCACGGCCAGCGGCAGGCACCCCCGGCACTAGCTCAGCGTTCCCCTTCCACAGCTGCACTGCAAGAAGCTGAGCCCCTGGACCGCTGCCACGCACTCCCACTGTCGTGCCGAAGGGCCCAGGCCCTAGCATTGCGGTCGCGATGGCGGGCGGCCAAGAGGCAAGGCGATCGAGCAGGGCGAAAGGTGTGCCAGTGCCCTCGTCTGTGCGCTGTGCTGGCAGTGGCTGGGAAAGACTCTCGCTCGCCGCCCCCCACCGCTCGGTTGGGCGAGCCCTGCGATTGGGACGGACGAATTATCTCCAGAGGGGGTGTGCGCCTCCCAGCGGTGAGCGATGCTCGGGCAGCGGCTGTGCGGCGGCTGCGCGAAGTGGCCAAGTGAGAGCGGGTTTTCTGTTGAAAAGGGGAATACGCGATGCCCCCCGGGGCTGCTGCCGACTGCATTGGCCCCTCTGGCATTTGGCTATTCCTTGCGTGCCGAAGGGGCGAGCGACGACGGCTGGGCGGAAGAACGGCGAGGAAACAAGATGTTCAACTGTGCGAGGCAGCCCGCCTTCTTCCAGTTGGCTCGGCCCCCTCTGAGGGGGTGGTCCTTCCCCACTCGTCTCGCAGCCGCTGCGGGAGACGGCACGGCGCCGTGGGCACGAGCGGAGCGTGATGTCCGAGTCCGGGGCGGTGTCGGCGTGTCCTATGCGGTCTTTTCCGCGGTGTTCTCTCTTTCTGTTGTGTTTCGACGGGCAGTCCGGGCACTTCTGCTTGCGGGTAAGCGCGCTCCGTCTGCCGAGCTTCTTTCCTAACTACTGTCCCACCTCGCGCCCGATCCTTCTTCTTCATCTCTTCCTGCTGTGGTCCCTCTGGCCCTGTTGCCCTGCGCGCACGTGTTTTCCTGCTGTCGATGCTCTGCTTTGCTGATAAAGCAATGGAGACGAGCCCCTCGAGCCCTCTCGCTCTGCTCGTGTCGACCAACCGCCTCGCCCGCTACTCCCACTTCTCTGTTGCGTCGCCCCCCGCTCTCCTCCTCTCGCCTAGCACGCGCACGCCCTGCCCTCCCTCGGGCGACACTCGGGGTGGCCGTCTGGCCGTGGCAGCGGCTCTGGGGACTCGGAGGGATTCTGTTCCGTTCCACCCGCGAAGGTTCGCCAGAGAAAAACACAAGTGCTGACATCACGGATCGGGCCTCTCGCAGGTGGCGCTGGTCTGCGACGCACTGTGGATGCGCGCCCACTCCCTGGACAGCGGGGCCATCGCTTCGGCGTGCGAGCACGCCTCTGTGCGCCTCGAGGGAGACGAGCACGGCACCGGTGAGCTCCTATCCCTGATTCACTTAATTGTCACTTTATGACTTCTCTGTGTCATGTTCGCCTATTCCTGCACGCGGTCAGACCTGGGGCCCTGCCGGAGATGCAGTGCGGCGCACCCCAAGAAGTTGGTGACCATCGTGGCCGCGTTCCGCGAGCACTGCGATGGCAGAGAGCGTGTAATCGTGTATCCCCGCTGCTCCACGTTTGTACCAGAACAACCAACTTCCCACGGGCCATTGACCCTCGGGTGCGCACAGCAACTGCAACACGTCGCGACTGCACGTGGGAGGACGCGTGGTGCTCGTGGTGACCGTCAGAGGGCCTCGGGGGGCTCTGGCAGAGGCGGTCTCAGCGCCCCTGTCGCTCGTCTCGAGGTCGACATACGTCCACAGGCCCCGCCTCCCGCTTGCCACGCCCCGCATCACGTGGGTCGACTGCGTGGAGGATTCGTGCGGGCCCTCCACAGCAGTCGCGGCCCAGGAGAGGCCTGCGAGTGCCGTCGGCAGCGCAGAGAGCTCGGGAGAGGAGGAGGAGGCCGTGGGGTGCGCTGCCTCGCCCAGCCAGGACAACGAGGACCTCAGGGTGACGCTGCTGCTGCTTCTGCAGCTGCAAGCAGAGCAGCTGGAGAGGGTGCACCAGCTGGAACGTCTGGTCCACTGGGACCTCCAGTACTGAGTGGATCATGTCAAACAATGCAGCTACCGGTCTAAGGCATATAGTTTGCAAATTTGTGTGAAGTACACTGCTCAATTTAAGACTGTTCCTCATATTAAATGAGATTGAAGAGCGCAAAGGTTTGTCAGGGGTTGTAATGGGGAAGGATCATTTGAAAGCTAGGTTGACATCCGAATCAATTATTTATTATGTACATGCAGAGTAATAGGGAAATCACATTATTACATGATCAGAATTGTCTTGAGATCAATCCAGCAAAAGCCCTTTTACAAGATGAGCTTTACCGTATAAACCAATTACTGGAAGTATCATAAGTTGGAAGGTGGCACTGAGCATAAGACTAATTCAGTCAACTAGTTGCACTGGCTCTGTGATTTCTAAATTGAAACTATTGGCTACTTGCATTCTCTGCTTTCTCTGAAAATTGCTATGAACGAAGGTGGTCCTGTAGCACAGGACTTCTATGTACACTGAATGAAATCCTGTGTGGATTCGGATTTTGATATAATTTCTGAGGAGGGAAGAAGGCATGGGCGAAACGGTGCATTTCCATTTGCAGATCCCGCCCGCGTTTTTCCGCCTCCCTTATTCGCCCTCGGCGTTTCCCCCAGTCCTCGCGAATACCCTCCAAAGTGGAATAACGAGCGATCGCGCCTCTAACAATGGATATGTTGCTGGCACTCTGTGCCCCCTTCTCAGCGCAAGCTTCACGAGCTCGAGTGAGCCGCACCAAGCGGGATGACTGACACCATTTGCTGTCTGAACTGAAATACTGCAGGAAATCCCACGCCTGTTGCGTTTCTTTGTCTTCCCTCTCCCGCCACGCAGCCACTGCACCACCAGCAGCCCCGAGTAGCCCTCTTGTTGCCGCTACTCCCTCTCAGGCATCGCGGCGTGCGTGTCGCTGCGGCTGCGGGGCTCTCAGCGGCGCTGGTCAGCGTGGACCAGACGCTCCAGACGCCGCACTCTCTCCAGCTGCTCGCCCTGCTGCCTTACCAGCACCGCCAGCTGCTCCACCAGCCGCTCCCACTCCCTCCCGTGGTCCGCGTGCCTCCGCTGCTGTGAGGGGCAGCGCTGTCGCTGGGCCTCTGCTCTGCTGTTTTCTGCTGCGTCTGCTGCCCTCCCTGTCCGCCTCTCAAGCAAATCGGACCGACTGGCGTCTGCGGCGTACACGAGCGCCCGGCAGGTCATCAACGGAGTCGGCACAGGTGATGCGGGGTGCTGCGCCGAGGGCGCTGTGCCTGTGGAGGCGGGAGGAGCTGGAGACGAGGGCGTTGGGCTCTGAGAAGGAAGGCCTCCCCAATTGTCCCTCAAATCCCTGCAACCGCCTCCACGAGCACCACGCGCCTCCACACACGCAGCAGCGCCGCGGTGCAGTTGCAACTCGCAGCAGACGACCCACGGCGCGTCGTGTAGCGTGCGGAAGCGGGGGCGTGAGTCAGCGTGACAGGGAGGGCGACGTCTTTCTGTGCTCTGTTGCAGAAATTATCTCCAGAACGGCGCAACGGCGGGACGTGCGTCGTCCCCGCGGCCCGCTACAGGCGATTCCCGCAGGGCAGTGTCCCGGGCGGTGATGGCGCTTCAAGGGGGAATCGTCCGCGCAGGGCCTCGTGTCCTGCGTCTGAGTCTGAAAGAAGACAAGAGCGGTTTATCGCATCTACTAACGGCCCGTGCGCCACAAACCACCGCCTTGCGTGAGGCAGACCGGCCCCTCTCGCTGACCGGCCACTCTCGGCCACCCGCCAGGAGTGATGTCGCGGCAGTACACACAGGCGGCCCTGGCGTCCTCGAGCGCAGGATGTTGCGCACAGCCCAGGGGCCAGAGCAGCAGATCCAGATCGGGCTGCCCTCTACGGGGGAACGGAGGGCGGCATCGCCGGCTTGGGACCCAGGGCCCAGCCGGCCAGGCATTAGCCTCTGGGCCCCTCCACCCCCTCAGGCACCAGGCTGAGCCCCCGGAGCCACGGACCCCAATACTCTTCGGTTGGCGTTGCTGTGCACAACCCAATATTCCAGCTAACTCACAGAGGACGGCAGGCGGCCAGGAGGCACGAGCGTTCGCGAGGAGTGGCCGGCCCATCCAAGAGAAGGGTAGTGACACCCTCTGCTCTGAGCGCTGTGTGGCAGCCAGTTGGGAAGAGGCGTGTCCCTCTGGGTGTCCTACACCGGTCTACTGGAGGCTGGGCGCCCCGGCGCTTAGGGCGAGCGAGTTGCCCCTGGAGGGGGTAGTCCCTCAGTGGTGGGCGACACTCGGGGGTGGCGGCAGTGCGTGGCCAAGTGAGAGCGGGTTTTCTCTGGAAAAGGGGAATACGCGATGCCCCCCCAGGGGCAGAGGCCGATGGCATTGCCCCCCTGGCATTTGTTATTCCTTGCGTCCCGAAGGGCGAGCGACGACGGGTGGGCGGAAGAACGGCGAGGAAACACGATGTTCGAATGCACGGAGCAACATGTCTTCCTCTGCGCTCGGCGGCCGCTCGCGGCTCGGCACGGGCTTTAGGGGGCTCGCACTGGGGGGCCTCTCCACTCGTTTCGCAGCCGCCGCCGAAGATGGCATGGCGCTGCGGGCACGAGTGGAGCGCGATGCCCGAGTCCGGGGCGGTATCGGCGTGTACGATGCGGTCTTTTCCGCAGTGTTCTCTCTTTCTGTTGTGTTTCGACGGGCAGTCCGGCCACTGCTATTTGCGGGCAAGTGTGTACTCTGCCGCTCAGCCTTCATTTCTTAACAGCCCCTCCAGCTTGCGCACCTCCCCTCCTCATCCTCCTGCACCAGTGTACGCGTGGAAGTGCCCGGCATTGGAGCTGCTCTGCTTGGCTGAGAACGCAATGGCGACATTGGCTACGAGCCCCTCGAGCCCTCTCGCTCTGCTCGTGTCCACCAACCGCCTCGCCCGCTACTCCCACTTCTCTGTTGCGTCACCCCCCGTTCCCCTCCTCTCTCCCAGCACGCGCGTGCCCTGTTCTCCCTCGGGCGACACTCGGGGTGGCCGTCTGGCCGTGGCAGCGGCTCTGGGGACTCGGGAGGTTTCTGTTCCGTTCCACCCGCGAAGGTTCGCCAGAGAGAAACACAAGTGCTGACATCACGGATCGGGTCTCCCGCAGGTGGCGCTGGTCTGCGACGCACTGTGGATGCGGGCCCACTCCCTGGACAGCGGGGCCATTGCCTCGGCGTGCGAGCACGCCTCTGTGCGCCTCGAGGGGGACGAGAACGGCACCGGTGAGCTCATTCACTATTCATTTGCCTCGATGTGCGCTCACCATTTCCCGCTCGCGGTCAAGACCTGGGGCCCTGCCAGAGGTGCAGTGCGGCTCACCCCAAGAAGCTGGTGACCATCGCGGGCGCGTTCCGCGAGCACTGCGATGGCAGAGAGCGGGTACTCGTGTTCTCCCGCTGCTCAACGTGCGCCTCACAACAAATCACCGCCGTCATCGCGAGGCCTCACCCAATTTGTGCGCACAGCAACTGCAACACGTCGCGGCTGCACGTGGGAGGACGCGTGGTGCTCGTGGTGACCGTCAGAGGGCCGTGCGGGCCCCTGGCAGAGGCGGTCTCAGCGCCCCTGTCGCTCGTCTCGAGGTCGACATACGTCCACAGGCCCCGCCGCCCGCTCGCCACGCCCCGCATCACGTGGGTCGACTACGCGGAGGGCTCGTGCGGTCCCTCCACAGCCTTCGTGGCCCAGGAGAGGCCTGCGAGTGCCGTCGGCAGCGCAGAGAGCTCGGGAGAGGAGGAGGAGGCCGCGGGGTGCGCTGCCTCGCCCAGTCAGGGCAACGAGGACCTCAGGGTGACGCTGCTGCTGCTTCTGCAGCTGCAAGCAGAGCAGCTGGAGAGGGTGCACCAGCTGGAGCGTCTGGTCCACTGGGACCTCCAGCACTGATCAGATCAGTTGTCAGTTAAGATAGCGTTTTGTACACCTGCCACACGTGTAGAGATGTGCAGTGAAGGCTGTGAAAATAGACAGGATTTTGGAAAAGTCCCTACTACTGGCCAGGATGCCTGTGGCACTGCCGTAGGCGAACCATCTCTTCTGCAATTCGTGAAGAGTGCGGGGCGGGGTCTGAGGATGTGTGGAGTCAGGTGGGCTGGCGTACAGCACTTTCAGAGCGCTGCCAATGAAATCCTGTGGATTCGGGTTCTGGGCTGATTATCTGTGGAGCTCAGAGGGCACGGGCGAAAGGGTGCGTTGCCATAAACAGCTCCCGCACTGAATTCCGCCTACCTTATTCGCCCTACGGCTTTGCCCCGCGTCCTCGCGAATACCCTCGGAAGTGGAAACAAGGGTGATCGCGCCTCTGTCAACAGACGTCCCAGTGGCGGGCAATGCCCTGGCGTCTGCATCAGCGCGAGATTCCCGGGCACGGCGAGCAGACAGCGTGGAATAATTTCCCGTGTGAGACTGTCTGGAATACTCCAAATTCAGAGCGCCTGTGTTACTGTGTCTTCCCTCCGTTCCACGCGGCCACTGCACCTGCGGCACCCCCAGTCGCCCTCGCGCTGCCCCGGCACCGCTCGGGGCGCCGCGGTGTGTCTGGCGCTGCTGGGCGGTGTCTCAGGGGCGCTGGCAGCATGGACCTGACTCCCCCAGACGCAGCATTCTCTCCAGCTGCTCGCCCTGCTCGCCCTGCAGCCTCCCCAGCACCGCCAGCTGCTCCACCAGCCGCTCCCGCTCCACCCTGCGTCCGCATGCGCAGCGCCCCCGCTGCTGTGAGGGGCAGCGCTGTCGCTGGGCCTCTGCTCTGCGGTTTTCTGCTACGTCTGCTGCCCTCCCTGACGCCCTCCTCTCGCAGCCCCGGGCCTCCCGGCGGCGTCTGCTGCATCCGGTGCGCCAGGCATGTCGCTGGGCGGGTTAGCACAGGTGATGCGAGGTGCGGCGCCGAGGGTGCTGTGCCTGTGGAGGTGTGAGGAGCCGGAGACGGGCGATGGGCTCAGAGAAGTCCCCAATTGTCTCTCGTCTCCCTCGCAACCGACGCCACTCACCCCCTGTGTGCATGCAGGTGCCGCGCGCATAAGTCAGCCCGTGATGCGCTCCCGGAGTGTGCGGAACGCGGCTGTGAGGCAGCGAGGCACGAGGGCTGACGACCTGTGCGGTTTTGTTTACTTGTTTTCCCCCCCAAAACGGCGCGTCGGCGGTGCGTCGTCCCTCGCTCCTGCCGCCGTCGGTTCCTGCAGGGCGGGGTCCCGGGCGGTGATGGCGCTTCAAGGGGGAACCATCCGCGCAGGGCCCCGCGTTTGTCCTCGAGATTGACGAGCAGTAGGTTTATCGCATCAGCCAACGGCCCGTGCGCCACAAACCACCGCCTTGTCGGAGACAGGGCCACCAGGCGCTCATCTCTGCTGGGCCACGCTCTTCCCCGCGGAGTGTGAGGAGCACTGCAGTTGTGGATGCAGGCGGCCCTGGCGTCCTCGCTGCGCAGGAGGTGGCCCTCGGCAAAGGGGACAACGCACCAGAACCAGATCGGTGCTGCCGCCAACGGGGGAATCGAGGGCTACAGCCGGCTTGTTGCCCAGGGGGCAGCACGGCCAGCGGTGAGCACCCGGCCGACCACGCAGTAGCCTCTGGACGACCCCCCCCCCTCGTTCGCATCAAGCTGAGCCTCTGGACCGCTTCCTTGACCCCTCCGCCTCGTTGGCTTTGATGTGCTCAGGCGACGTTCCAGGGATGGCTCACGAGAGGGTTGCAGGCGGCCATGGCGATGACGCTCGGCGAAGAGGGGTGCCAGTGCCCACCTCATGGGTAGCCGCCCCCTCACTGTGCCAGGGCAAATGAGGGAGAAGCGTGTCCAGCTACTGGAGGCTGTGCGAGCCCTGCGCTTGGGTGAACGGGTTGACCCCGTAGAGGGGTAGGTCCGCAAGTGGTGGGCGGCACTCGGGGCAGCAGCGTGCGGCGGGTGCGCGTGTCCAAGTGAGAGCGGGTTTTCTCTGGAAAAGGGGAATACGCGATGCCCCCCAGGGGCAGAGGCCGATGGCATTGCCCCCTGGCATTTGTTATTCCTTGCGTCCCGAAGGGCGAGCGACGGCTGGGCGGAAGAACCGCGAGGAACGCGATGTCTGAATGCACGGGGGCAACAGGTCCTCTGGGCTCGCAGCTGGGCGCTGGCCGAGGTGGGGGGCTCTCGGTGGGGCTTCTCCACTCATCTCGCAGCCGCCGCCGATGGCAATGCACCGCGGGCACGAGCAGAGCGGATGTCCGGGTCCGGGGCGGTGTCGGCGTGTCCGATGCGGTCTTTTCCGCGGTGTTCTCTCTTTCTGCTGTGTTTCGACGGGCAGTCGGGCACTGCTATATGAGGGCAAGTGTGCTCCGAGGGTCTACTTCTTTTTTTAACTGATCCCTCCAGCTTTTGCACGCCTTCCGCTCACCTTCTCCTCCTGCACCAGTGCACGCGCGGAAGTGCCCGGCATCGGAGCTGCTCTGCTTGGCTGAGAACGCAATGGCGACATTGGCGACAAGCCCCTCGAGCCCTCTCGCTCTGCTCGTGTCCACAAACCGCCTCGCCCGCTACTCCCACTTCTCTGTTGCGTCGCCCCGCACTCCCCTCCTCTCGCCCAGCACGCGCACGTCCTGCCTTCCCTCGGGCGACACTCGGGGTGACCATCTGGCAGCGGCAGCGGCTCAGGGGACTCGGGAGGTTTCTGTTCTGTTCCACCCGCGAAGGTTCGCCAGAGAAACACAAGTGCTGACATCACGGATCGGGTCTCCCGCAGGTGGCGCTGGTCTGCGACGCGCTGTGGATGCGAGCCCACTCCCTGGACAGCGGGGCCATCGCCTCTGCGTGCGAGCACGCCTCTGTGCGCCTCGAGGGAGACGAGCATGGCACCGGTGAGCTCCTTTCCCAAATTCAATTATCACTTTATGACTTCTCTATGTGTCGTGTTCGCCTACTCCTGCCTGTGGTCAGACCTGGAGCCCTGCCGGAGATGTTGCACGGTGCACCCCAAGAAGTTGGTGAACATCGCGGGCGCGTTCCTCGAGCACTGTGATGGCAGAGAGCGCGTGGTCGTGTTCCCCCGCTGCTCCACGTGCGTACCAGAACAACACACTCCCATCAGTAGCTGACCCCTTGTTTCGCACAGCAACTGTAACACGTCTCGACTGCACGTGGGTGGGCGCGTGGTGCTCGTGGTGACAGTCAGAGGGCCGCAAGGGCCCCTGGCAGAGGCGGTCTCAGCGCCCCTGTCGCTCGTCTCGAGGTCGACATACGTCCACAGGCCCCGCCGCCCTCTCGCTGCGCCCCGCATCACGTGGGTCGACTACGCTGAGGGCTCGTGCGGGCCCTCCACAGCCATCGTGGCCCAGGAGAGGCCTGCGAGTGCCGTCGGCAGCGCAGAGAGCTCGGGAGAGGAGGAGGAGGCCGTGGGGTGCGCTGCCTCGCCCAGTCAGGGCAACGAGGACCTCCGGCTGACGCTGCTGCTGCTCCTGCAGCTGCAAGCAGAGCAGCTGGAGAGGGTGCACCAGCTGGAGCGTCTGGTCCACTGGGACCTCCAGTACTGAGCAGATCGGTTGACAGTAAATAATATTGTTATAAACACCTGCCATGCCTGTGGCATTGCTGTCAATCAGGCAAAAACCGATCTCCTCTGCAATTCGTGAATAGTGCAGGGATCTGAGAACGAGGTGTGCTTGGCGCCTCATGGGTTGCAGCCCCCTCACTGTGCCGGGTCCAGCTACTGGAGGTTGTGCGATCCCTGCGCTTGGGCGAGCGAGTTGCCCCAGTTGAGGGGTGCACCCGCAAGTGGTGGAAGGCACTCGGGGGCAGCGGCTGTGCGCCGGGTGCGCGTGTCCAAGTGAGAGCGGGGTTTCTCTGGAAAAGGCGAATACGCGATGACCCCCAGGGGCAGAGGCCGATGGCATTGCCCCCCTGGCATTTGTTATTCCTTGCGTGCCGAAGGGCGAGCGATGACGGGTGGGTGGAAGAACGGTGAGGAAACACGATGTCCGAATGCACGGGGGCAACAGGTCTTCTTCCTCTGGTTCGGCGGCAGCTCGCAGCTGGGCGCTGGCCCAGGTTGGGCCCCCCAGGGGGCCTCTCCACTCGTCTCGCTGTCGCCGTGGAAAACGGTGCGGCGCTGCGGACATGAGCGGAGAGCGATACCCGAGTCCGGGGCGGTGTCGGCGTGTCCGATGCGGTCTTTTCCGCAGTGTTCTCTCTTTCTGTTGTGCTTCGATGGGCAGTCGGGCACTGCTGTTTGCGGTTAGTGTACTCTGCCACTCATCTTCTTTCCTTAACTGCTCCGCCAGCTTGCACGCCTCCCCTTCACCTTATTCTCCTTCTGCGCCAGCGCACACGTGGCGGTGCCCGGCATCGGAGCTGCTCAGCTTGGTTGAGAACGCAGTGTCGACATTGACAACGATGGCGACGAGCCCCTCGAGCCCTCTCGCTCTGCTCGTGTCGACCAACCGCCTCGCCCGCTACTCCCACTTCTCTGTTGCGTCGCCCCCCGCTCCCCTCCTCTCGCCCAGCACGCGCGTCCCCTGTTATCCCTCGGGCGACACTCGGAGTGGCCGTCTGGCCGTGGCAGCGGCTCTGAGGACTCGGGGGCTTCTGCTTCTCTCGGGCGAACCTTCGCGGATGGAACAGAACAGAAGGGCTGACATCACGGATCGGGTTTCCCGCAGGTGGCGCTGGTTTGCGACGCGGTGTGGATGCGGGCCCACTCTCTGGACAGCGGGGCTATCGCCTCGGCGTGCGAGCACGCCTTTGTGCGCCTCGAGGGAGATGAGCATGGCACCGGTGGGCTCCTTTCCCTGATTCAATTTAATTGCCACTTTGTGACTTCTCTATGTGTCGTGTTCGCCTATTCCTACCCGCGGTCAGACCTGGGGCCCTGCAAGAGGTGCAGCACGGTGCACCCCAAGAAGTTGGTGAACATCGCCGGCGCGTTCCACGAGCAATGTGATGGCAGAGAGCGCGTGATCGTATTCCCCCGCTGCTCCACGTGCGCCCCAGAACAAATTGACCCCGTTGTCGCGAGGCCTCACCCAATTGGTGCGCACAGCAACTGCCTCACGTCGCGACTGCACGTGGGAGGACGCGTGGTGCTCGTGGTGACCGTCAGAGGGCCTCGGGGGGCTCTGGCAGAGGCGGTCTCAGCGCCCCTGTCGCTCGTCTCGAGGTCGACATACGTCCACAGGCCCCGCCGCCCTCTCGCGGCGCCGCGCATCACGTGGGTCGACTGCGCGGAGTACTCGTGCGGGCCGTCCACAGCCATCGTGGCCCAGGAGAGGCCTGCGAGTGCCGTCGGCAGCGCAGAGAGCTCGGGAGAGGAGGAGGCCGCGGGGTGCGCTGCCTCGCCCAGTCAGGACAACGAGGACCTCAGGCCGACGCTGCTGCTGCTCCTGCAGCTGCAAGCAGAGCAGCTGGAGAGGGTGCAACAGCTGGAGCGTCTGGTCCACCGGGACCTCCAGCACTGATCAGTTGGCAGTTGAAAATACCGTTTGGGAGAAGACCCAACAGACACTTCAGGGGTACACCCAGCTTCGGCAGTCAGCTGCCGGGGCTCACCACACAGTGATAACCGGTGCCCACTTTATGTGTCACGCATGCGGTGGGTCATCTGCTGCTGCTCTGCTGTTGAACTGTTGTGTGCTTTGTTTTCCGCCGGGACAACTGCGAGTGCCTCACAGCTGCGCGGCTGCCGCGAGGGCCACCAGGAGCCCTGTCGCTGCCCTGCTGCTCGCTGCCGACTCGCGGTGCGCTCCGCTGCTCCCGCCGCTGCCCGCTGCGACACTGTCGTGCCCGCTGCGTGCGCTGGAGCTGCGCTGCTGCGGCGCTGGCGTCGACGGCGACGATGAGGGCAGCAGCGACTGGGAGCTGCGGTGCCCGCCGTCGTCTGGGGGCTCGAGCGTCGAGGCAACGATGCCCGTGCAGCTGCTGGTCTCGCGGGGCCACCCGGCGGTGCAGGTGGTGACGTTGCACCAGTCGCTGCACGCCGCCACGAAAGAGCCCACTGCGTACCTGCGCTGGTTGCACGGGGGCACCGCCCCGCAGCAGTAGCACGTGCACACGACCTGCGCCGCAGCCGCAGCCGCCACACAGGCACACAGCACAGCGGCTCCGAGCAGCGCTGCCCTCATGCTGGCTGTTGGAGCTGTTGGAACTTGGGTGCTGGATTGTCTTTCTGTGGGGTTGACTTGAGTTTTTTACAGAATGAAAATGACGGTTAGTGCGGTCTTCTAAATCCGATGTCGCCGGGAGTGACGTGTGCGTGCGGCCTGTTGCGGCATCGCTGTTTTTGGCCCAAACGGGCACCGGCGCTAGTGCGGGGGTGCGGCAGCCGAAAAGGCGCCCGATCGGGAGTGCAGCCGTTGTATCCGCGAGAGCTCTCGGGCGGCTCCCCCGGGGGCCACGCAAGCCCACAGAGCACCAGAGACGAGCGCACTAAACAAACAGTCCGACACTATTGTGTGGTTGCGTACTTGCAAAGAGCCCTCGGGTGCCTGAGGTGGTGGGGGAGAGGGGGCCCGCAGACGTGCGAAGGTGGAAGAGAGAGAGGGGGAAGGGAAGAGAGAGAGAGAGAGGTGTTTGTTCGCTGGGGCCCCCCGGGGTGCAGTCAACGCGGGAGTCATAGCCAGATCCTGTGGACCTCTGTCGTGCTGAACGCCACGCCGCAGCTCGGGCACTTGCGGTGCCGCCGCTGTATCGAGTCCTTGATGCACTCCTCGCAGAACACGTGGCAGCACCGCGTGATGATCGAGTCCTTCTCCCGGTCGTTGCACACCGTGCACCTGAACTTCCTCTGCGGGACCGTACGCACAAAGAAGCCCCGATATTCCCCGCGAATCAGAAAAAGCGGTATCAATTGAGTGACGTGGGGAGAGGCTGCGCGCACCCGGAAGCCTTCGATCTCGTCCTCGAGCTCGCGGACGTGTCGGGGGACGTTCTCGGCGCTGCAGCGGTCGACGCGCTTGCGCAGCGCCTCGCGCTCGTCCGTGAGGCGTGCGACCTGCACCTCGAGGTCCGCGCAGCGCCGCTGGGTCTCGGCGAGCGCCTGGCGCAGCGACTCGGCCAGCGCGGCCTTCTCGGTGGCGACCTGGCCGGCGTCCGCTGCGGCCCGGCGGTGCGACTCGACGACCTGCGCGGCGTCGACGTTCTGGCGGGTCAGCGCGCCGACAGAGGCCGTCGAGACGCGTATGGCCTCGTCCTTGCGCTGCATCTGCTCGGCGAGCTGCGCGAGCTGCTGGTCGCGGTCGGCGGCGGCGGCCAGCAGGCGCGCGCGCTCGTCGCCGGCGGCCGCGAGGCGCTGCTCGTAGCGCATCTTCTCCTTGACGAGCTGCATGTTGGCGTCGGAGCGCTGGGCGAGCTGCTCGATGAGCTTGGCGTTCTGGCCCGACATCTCCTGGTACGCCTCCTCGATGACGCCCAGCTCGCGCACGAGGTCGTCGGCCCCGCACGCCTCGCGCCGCTGCGCCAGCTCCGCCCGCTGCCGCTCGCAGTCGGCCCGCAGGCTCGCCACCAGCGCCCGGTACTCGCCCACCGCCGCCGCCTGCGCCGCCGCCGGCGAGGCCAGCGTCCCCTGCGCGTCCGCGTACGCGCGCTCGGCGGCGGCGAAGAGCCGCTTGTTCTCCTCGGCCAGCCGCTCGGCCTGGCGCTCGAGGTCCGCGCGGCGCTGGACCGCGTCCTCGAGCTCCAGCTGCAGCCGCTGCAGGTGCTCCTGCGCCGCCATCAGGTTCGCCACCGTCGCGCTCAGCTGCCGCCCCGCCACGTCGGCCCGCTCGCGCTCGTCCGCCGCCAGCCGCGCCGACTGCGCGCTCTGCGCCGCCGCCGCCGCCCGCGCGCTCTGCAGCGCCGCCGCCTCCGCGCGCAGCTCCGCGACCTCCCGCCGCAGCCGCTCGCGCTCCTCCGCGTCCGCAGACGACGCGGCAGACGCAGCCGGCGCTGACGTGGCAGCCTGCGCTGCTGCCGCCGCCTGCGCCGCTGCCGCTGCCGCCGCGGCCTCGGCGGCGACGGCGCTGGCGGCCACGGCGGCCGCGGCCTTCTTGGGCGGCAGCTTGGGCGACGGTGACGTCAGGTCCAGCGGCGGAGTTGGCACGGGGCTCATCATGACGGCAGCGGCCGCGGCGTGCGACGACGACGACGACGACGCGCCCAGGGCGGGCGATGACGTGGCGGCGGCGAGCGGGGCGGGGGGCGGGGGCGAGGCCTGGGCGACCTTGAGCTTGGCGAGGGCCTGGCGGCCGGCCTCGGCCTCGTGGGCGAGGCGGTCTGCGTCGGCCTCGAGCGCGTCGCATCGGTCGCGGAGCTGGCGGGCGGCCTCGTGCGACGCCGCGAGCTGCGCCGACGTGACGCGCAGGCGGAGGACGGCGCTGTCGAGCGTCTCCTGCGCGCTGTCGAGCTGGCGCCCCAGCAGCTCGTTCTCGTGCGCCAGGCGCCGCACGGCCTCGTCGGCCTGGCGCTCGCCCGCCGTCTCGCGCAGCGCCTGGGCGATGGCGACGCTCGCCGCCCGCTGGCGCAGCAGCGACTCCACGACCGCGTTGGCAAAGTCCGCCACCACGCGCCCGCGCTGCTCGGGCACCCCGCCCTGCGACGCCAGCAGCCGCTCCACAAACGTGTGCAGCTTCTCGCCCGCAACTGCCCCGGCGCAGGCGGAGAGCGCGCGTTATATTCCCGTTTCCTGGGCTCTCGCCAATTCGAATTCGATTCGGATTCAATTCAATTCGGCCCGCCAATCCGGACCTTCGACGCTGAGGCCCTCGACAATCTCCTTGGAGCGCGCGGGGGCGACGCGCTCGCAGGCCGAGCGCACGACGCCCTCGAGCTGGTCCCAGGCGGCGCCCGCGGCCGCCAGCGCCGCCTCGTCGCGCGCGTGCCGCTCCGCGAGCTCCGCGTGGGCCTTGCGCAGCGCCTCGAGCTCCATCGTCCGCTGCTCCAGCCGCACCAGCGCGCGGTCCTTCTGCACTCGCAGCAGCACGGCCTCCTGCGGCGCCCGGCGCGTCGTGCGCGTGAGTGCGCGAGATTCGGCCAATTCAATCTCCCCCGAGTTGACGTGACAGTTTTTTCATGCGTGCGGGGGCCTCGGCCGCCTCCCCCTCGCCCTCGCCCTCGCCGGGGGGCAGCAGCCCCAGCCAGAAGCGGGCCCCGTGCCCCCCTACGCGCACGGGGCGGCGCGCAGGGGCCGGCGGCGGCGAATAAAGAGCCCGCTCATAGTTTGTTGGAGGAGCAGAGGACATCGACAGGGGGGAGGGGGAAGAGGAGACCAGAGAGCCCACACAGCACACATCCCACAAGGGGGGGGGAGGAGAAGGAGGGCAGAAAAAACTGCCGCGCGGGGGGCGCCCACGGGCCGGCGCCCGCGGCATGCAGCCCGTCGCCCGCTAGCAAAGGGCGTCCCCCGGAGCGTCCTGCGGTGGTTTGGGCCCCCCGCGTTGCGCGCACACCGCCACCTCCCCGACACGCAACGCACGTGCTGCGCCGCGTCGAGGCAGCCCTCGAAGAAGAACGGCGCCCGCGCGGCCCCCGCGGCGCCGCCGTCGGTGCTCGACAGCGACAGCTGCTTGGCGCGCTTGCGGGGCGTCTCGTCGGCGCCCGCGCCGTCGTCCTTGGACCTCTTGCGCGGCTCCTGCATCGCCTCGCGTCCTCTGCTCTGCTCTGGGGCTCTGGGGTTCTCCTGGTCGGTCGGCGCCCTGCGCTCTCGGCCGCGCGCGCGAATAAATAGGCCCCCTCCTCGCTGCCGGGGGGTGTGTGTGTGGCTCTGTGGGCCCCGGGTGCCCGTGCGTGCCGGTGGGTGTGAGCCGGGCGGGGGGAGCGAAGGGGGGGAGGAAAGCGCGAAAATCGGCAACCCGGTTTTCGAAAATAAGCGGGGGTGACGCAAGAGGTGACGCAAGCGGCGATTGCACACGCCGGGGGATTTTTTTCCTGAGCTGATCTGCAGCGGAAAGAGAGACCAGAGCCAGCAGCCGAGAAATGGACGACGCAAGGGACGTGGCCGCCGTCCAGCGCCTCGCGCAGGGCTTCCCCCTCGAGGCCGCGACGAGCCCCGGCGCCGGGGTCCTCTGGCTCGCCTCGCGGTGCGCCCCGCGAGCTCCGTTATCTTTCCCCGCAAAATCTAACCAAAAGTGCCCCTTCGTTTGCGAATCCGCACGCCACGTCGCGTCGCGTCTCCCAAGAGATCTGCGCGTAGGCGACGTCGTGCTCGAGGCGCGGCCCTACGCCTCGGTGGTGACGCACTCGCTGGCCCGCTCCGTCTGCGCCGTCTGCTTCGCGCCCGTCGACAAGCGCGCCCGCCGCTCGTGGCCCGAGTGCTGTCCGCCACTTTTTTCGAACACACCCCGAGATATTTTCGGAATCGCGATATCTCCCCCTGGATACTCCCTCACCCCCCAACGGGCTATTCCTGGTTTCCCGACTTATTCCACCCCCGATTGAGTTCAGTTATGATTTAATGCCATACACAATTCCGCGTAGATATTTCCGGAATCGCGATATCTCCCCTTTTATACTCCCCATCGGCCAATTCCCGGTTTCGACTACCCCAATCGAGGGGTGGCTAAGTTATGATTTTATGCCACGCATTATTCCGCGTAGATATTTTCGGAATCGCGATATCGCCCCGAGATATTTTCTCACCTCCCACGTCACGCTCTACGTCACAGCCTGCGGCCAGGTGGTGTTCTGCAGCGCCGCCTGCGCGGCCCGCGCGGGCCCGTGCGCGTGGGAGACGCACCACGGGGCGGACGAGTGCCGGGCGCTGCGGCGGCTGGCCAACGTGCGTGCGGGGACGTACGATGACGTGGAGATGACGGAGCTCCGCCTCCTCGTCCGCGTCCTCTGCCGCGCGGCAGCCGAGCGCTCCGGCGAGCTGGCCCCGGGGCCCGCGGACCACACGTACGCTGACGTCTGCAGCCTCGCCAGCAACATGCAGGTGCTCCTCTGCTCCCCCTCCGGTGGATACGCGGGAAGTATCCAGAGATTCTTGGGGGGAATCGCGGTTCCGGATAATCGAGGCGATATCCAGATATATATCCCTTTTTTGCCCGATCGCCCGCCGAGGGGGCGTTCTGTGGATCATGCACTTGATTTGTGGGCGCGGCTATTAAATTGTCGCGTCACGTGCGGATCGATTTGCGAGGAAGGGCCTCCGGGTCGATGCCGCCGTGCTCTCTTTTGGGGGAGAGGGCTTGGGGGGCATATTGCTGTTTTGACGGCTATTTGGAATTCGTCTGCTTTTGAATTGCGTCTTTTTTCCGAATTGGACTTTGTTTTTTTGATAGCACTTAGTTTTTTATATCACTGTGTTGCTCAGCAGCCGCAACACGCAGGCGTACAGGACGACGCGCCCGAAGCTGCACGAGCGCATCGCGGCCAAGGTGCGGACGCTGCAGGCGCTGCTGCGCAAGACGCGCGTGCTGCGGGGCGTGGGCGAGGAGGAGGTGGAGGCGCTGGTCTGCCGCGAGCAGTGCAACACGTACGGCGTCTGGTCCAAGGCGCACAAGCTGCACGGCATCTCGCTCTACCCCTGCGGCTCGTTCTTCAACCACTCGTGCGCCCCGGCGGCGCTGCACCGCAACACGGGCACTCTGCTGCGCGTCGTCTGCGCCGCCGCGGTGCCCGCCGGCGCGCCCGTGACGATATCGTACGTGCCGCTGGTCGAGAACACGGCGCAGAGGCGCAGGGCGCTGCTGGAGGACTACTGCTTCACGTGCCAGTGCGGCAGGTGCGCCGCGCAGTCGCAGGGCGGCCCCGACGCCGAGTGGGCGCGGATGTCGGCGATGCAGTGCCCCCGGAGGGAGTGCGTGGGCCTCGTGATGCCGGGCACGAACCCTCCCGAGTGCAGCCTCTGCGGCGTCCTCTCGCCCCGCACGTCGCGCACGTCCAGCACCGGGGCCGCGGCGCACGTCGCCAAGTGCAACTGACGCGCTGTGCCGAGGGCCGGGAGCGCAGCGGCGCCTGTGCATCTCGCGGGCTCCTCCGACCGCCCTCTTCCCCCCCTCTCCCCTCCCCCCGACAGCTGCTGTTGTAACAACTGTTCAGAACTCACTTGTCCCAGTCGTCCTCGCCCTCGTTGCTGTCGCTGATGCTAGTGCTGCTGTTTCGGCGGGCGGACAGCTGCAGCCCAAAGCCTCCTGGGCCCCCGTTGCAGCACAGCTTCGGCATTCGGTTGTATCGCTGCTGCTGCCGCCGCGTCTGCTTGTGGGTACAGTAGCACGGAATCCGAACGGCCCCGAGCCCCTGTTGCTCCCGACCGAGTCGATACATCTTCAGCAATTAAACACGGAACGCTCTGCTGTTGCTGCTTTTGCAATTGCAAGCCGGTGGGATGCTGGGCCAAGCAGGTGAGGTCGCCGACGAGTGCACAGGTCTGCAGTGCTCTCGTTCGAGGCTGGGGTCGGTCCCTCGGGGAGTGCCGTTAGCCGGTGGGGCTGAAACGGGGTGCTATTCGTCTGCCGCACCCCCGCACCTGCTGTGTTACCTCATCGGGCAAGGCCGATGCCGCAACGCCGCACCACACGTCACTGCCCCCGTTCTCAAAAAGGGCGGGCCGCACAGCCCACTCTGCACATCCGCATCCCCTGGCCAGGAGAGCAAGCTGGAAGCAAGTCGAACCGAGATGAGGGCCCTCGTCGTCGCTGTCGTCCTGTGCGCGGGCCTCGCGGCCTCTGCGCAGATCCTGTGCACGTGCTACTGCTGCAGGGCGATGCCGCCGTGCAACCAGCCCCGCAACGCCGTCGGCAGGTTCCTGGCGACGCGCGAGGCCTGGTGCAACGTCACCACGTGCGTCGCCGGCTGGCCCGCGCTCTCGCACAGGTGCCTCGGCGTCGTCGCCTCGTCCACCAGGGGCTACGGCGGCAGGAGCAGCGGTCAGGGCACGCGTGGCACTGCAGACGCAGCAGCTGATGCCCGTGCAGAGAAGCAGTTGGCGTTCTTCGACGACGAGCACGGGCAGCAGCAGCTGGACTGAGAGGAGCAACGGTGGTGATCAGTCACAGTGCATAAGCAACTTCTGTTATCCTTTGCTCCCTGTTCTTTCTTGCTTGTTGTGTAGAGCCGAGTACTACTTGTTTGCGCACGAGAACGGACTGGACTAACGAGCGAAATTACGCACAGGCTTGTTTGTGTTCTTCATGGGGCTATGGGGCTATAAGATGAAGGGAAGCAAGCACAGAAGAACTCATATAAATGCGAAACGGGCATTAAGCACACATTTGGGTGAAAACAGACAAGTGGGCCAGGGCGGAACTCTGTGTTGCTGCATCGGGCTTGTGAGTGAAGAGCGGATGGAGGGTGTATGAGTGGCGGGCGATGTGCTCAGGGGGGGCTGCTGTGGGCACCCCCAGCACACAAAACAACAGTGATGGCATCCCGGGGCTCCTCCTGATCCTACCGCAGCGCACGGGCCTCGCTGCCTTACAGAACAACGTTGAAGTCGGGCTTCTCGCCCGTGCCGCGCTGCACGCCCTGCGCCACGTCGACCTTCGGCGCGTCTGCAGAGCAAAAATTAAGATTAACTTAATAATCCGGCAAGTTTATAAAAACCATCGCAAAACAACCCAATTCGGGGGCAGAACAGGCGGAGACACGGGACGCACTCAGGGCGGTCTGGGCCTTGAGATCGAGGACGGCGGCGGGCTTCTGGAGGTCGCCGTCGACGCGGACCTGCTCGTTGATCGTGTCGAGCTTGGGGGCGTGCAGGGCCGTCTCGGCCTTCATGTCCAGCACGGCAGACGGGTTCTGCATGTCGTCGCCACGCACCTGCTGGTTGATCGTGTCCAGCTTGGGGCCCTCTGCACGGCAATCGAGAAATTAAGGGCCCGCAGATCTCGAAAACACGGCGAGAGCCGCACCGCGGGCGCGCTGCATGGCGATCGTGTCGGCGGCCTGGAGGTTCTTCTGCATGTCATCGCCGCGGACCTGCTGGTTGACGGTCTCCAGCTTGGGGCCCTCTGCGCGTGGGATCGCGAATTTAAGCCCCGGATCGGAAAAATAGCCGGGAGGCCAATAAAAGCCGGGTTCGGTTCTGGGGCGAAAATCGAACCGCGGGCGCGCTGCAGGGCGACCGTGTCGGCGGCCTGGAGGTTCTTCTGCATGTCGTCGCCGCGGACCTGCTGGTTGACGGTCTCCAGCTTGGGGCCCTCTGGCGCAGGGATCGCGAAAATGAGCTCCCGTGGATCTCGAAAAAGAAAGAGGCCCCGCACCGCGGGCGCGCTGCAGGGCGACCGTGTCCGTCGACTGGAGGTTCTTCTGCATGTCGTCACCGCGGACCTGCTGGTTGACCGTCTCCAGCTTGGGGCCCTCTGCATCCCGACGACCCTCCGCGGTCAGGAGACCCGGAATAAACGCGCAGGAAAACCCGTGCAGAGAACCGCATCATAAAATGAAACTCAGCGGCCCCCCAACCGGCACCGCAAAAAAAAGAGGAGAGAGCAGAGACGGGGGGCGCACCGCGGGCGCGCTGCAGGGCGACAGTGTCGGCCGACTGGAGGTTCTTCTGCATGTCGTCGCCGCGGACCTGCTGGTTGACCGTCTCCAGCTTGGGGCCCTCTGCACCGGCACAGCACAGTCGAGGCCGTCAGCATAACCGCACCGCAGCCACACACACTCAGAGCCCCGCATCTCGCGCACGGCGCAGCCACGCGGCCCGCGCCCCGCGCACACACGCAGCCCCGGGTGTCTCCAGCAATCGGCCCTGCGGCCGCGTGCCGCGATCCCGCTCCGTTGGCCCGCACGGGCGCACGACACGACACGCGCAGCCCACAGGGACACACACGCACACACTACGCCAGTGCAGATCTGCTAATATAAAACGCACAGTAGCTCCCCTGCACAGGGGCGAGGTGGAGAGTGGGATGGAGGAGAGGGAGGGAGGTGTCGCACCGCGGGCGCGCTGGAGGGCGATGCTGTCGGTGACGGCGATGTTCTTGGGGGTGGGGTAGTGCGTCTTGCAGTAGATCTTGCCCGAGGCCTGGTGCGGCTGCACCGTCTGCAGGTTCAGCACCTGCTTGCACTCGGCGCCTGCACCAGGACCAGCAGGGGGGTGAGGGTGGTGCTGGTGGTGCTGGCAGTGGCTGTGGCTGTGGTCTGGCGGTGGGGCGTACACTTGAAGCAGGACTTGTGGTAGAGGTGGCCCAGGCACTGGTAGCCCTCGAGCGGGTAGCACGACTTGGTGCAGATGGGGCACTTGCTCGACGACATGGCTGCCTGGCGGGTGTGGAGAGTGGGGGCGGTGGGGCTCCTCTTTAACGGGCGGGCGGGTGTCCGGGCGGGTCTTTAGAGTGAAACAGCCGTTGCAAAAAAAACGGTCATACGGAATACCCTGATTCACCCTGTGACGTAGACGAGAAAATATCTTTGCTGTGCTGCAATCCCAGCGGCGAAAAATCTATCGGCACAACGGCCCGCTGTCAACGGGGTCACTTCCTATTTGCGCTGCTTGTCCTTCTTGTCCTTGTCGGACTGCTGCGGCGGCGGGGAGACAGACGGCACTGCCTCGTCCCAGGGCCCGTTGATCTCCCTGCGGAGAACTTGTCAGCCTCCATGGGAGAGAAATGAAGCACACATTTTGTACTTCTGTATGTGGACCAGCCAGAGCGGGCACACGAGGCTCGTGAACACAATCTTGTGGGGGTGAAGTGTCAGCAGAATGTCGCATCAGCCGCCCCCCACCGAGCGCACCGCAGAGGCGAACACCAGGGCGCAGCGGACAGAGAGCGTCCACACGATGTAGAACGCGCAGGCCGCGGTGGCCAGTCCCACGACAGCCCTCTTGGCGTCGTGCGACCAGCCGCTGGCCCTGGCGCCCTTGAGGCCGCGGAGCCTGAGCAGCGGGGCCAGGGCGAAGAGCTCTATCGCGTACGACACAAAGGCGAACACGTGCGTGGCGCTGGGCAGGCGCGACGCCAGCAAGAGGCCCGCGAGCACCGCGGCGTTGAGCGCGACGGGGCTCTCGGGGGCCCCGGGCGCGTACTGGTGCGCGTACAGGTGCACCACCAGCGCAAAGGCGGAGCAGTACAGCGCCGTGTCGGTGCTCAGGGGCGACGCCAGCGTCCCCAGCGCTGGGCTGAGCCCGTAGATGGCCGCGAACACCACCGCCATGGGCGCTGCAGGGGAGGGGAAGGTGATACGACATCAGGATTCTCGAAACGGCCGCTTGCCGGAATTGCGTCACGGGGAGGGGATGACGCGACACCAGAATTCTCGAAACGGGGCTTTGCCGGAGTTACGTCACCTACGGGCAGGGAGCTGAGCGAGCGGCGCGAGACGAGGAGGCCCACGGCGGCCAGCAGCACGTCGACGCCCACGAGCCACTCGGCGCTCAGCAGCCCGCTCTGCGCGTAGGCGAACACCGCGACAAAGGCCGCGGTGGCCGCCAGCTGCTGCGTCACCGCCGCGCTCTGCAGCACCACGCGCGCCAGGTCATACCGCTCAAACGACGCTGGGGGGGCGCCACGCCACGTCAGCAGAGAGATTCTCCGGGTTATGAGATTGATTCCTCCTCCTCCTCCTCCAAGCGGGGAGGGCTGCGGGGGGAGCGAGTGCTGACCGTTGGTGACGAGCCCCGCGAGGAAGGCCGTGTCGTCAAAGTGGTTGTCGGGGAACGGCTGCCTCTCGTACAGGATCTTCCGCCATCGCGCCGCCATCGGGGGGCTGAGATTCTGCACCAGAATCGCGATACTAGATCCCCGGTGATATTTTCGCGATAATACAAACTATCTCGCCCTCCCCCCGTTGTAAAGCGCGCGCGCGGCACGGGAATGGAGGTCGACGACACATCAGCAGCGCCCGCCGTCGCCAGCGGCCAGACCTCGCCCTGCTGCACGACGCCCCTGACCTACGTCTCGGACGACGCCGCCGCCCCGCTCTGGCGCCCCGCCCCCTCGCCCCCGGCCGCCGCCGTCGCCCATGACGTCATGAGCGACGTCACACGCGCCCTCGCCGCCGCCGTAGCCGCCGCCCACGCGCGCGCGGTCGTCCACGTCCACGGGCCCCCGGGCAGCGGCAAGCGCACGCTCGCCGTGACGTCATCGCCTGGCTGCGGCGGCGGTGACGTGGCGGTGGTGTCTGTGGCGGGGGAGGCGTACAGCGGGCTGTGGAGGGCAGCGGGGCGGCGGGAGCGGCGGGAGGCGGTGCAGCGGGCGCTGGAGGCGGTCAGCGCTGCGGCGGGCGGCGCGTGCGCGGCCGTCGTGCTCTGCGACTGCGAGGCCCTGGGCGCGCGTGCGCGGGCGGCGGCCGTGGAGTTCCTGGCGGGCGTCCTGCGGCGGCACCCGCGGGCGGCGCTGTACGTGCTGGGCACGCGCGCGTCGATGCCGGCCGCCGAGGAGGCCGCAGAGGCCGCGGGCGCCGCGTTTGTGTGCTGCAGCCCCGCGCCGCTGGGCCGCGCGGCCCTGCGCGAGACGGCGCTCGCGTGGCTGGACCTCCCCGCGGGGACCTACGCGCGCGCGAGGGCCGCGCGGGCGCTGGCGTGCCTGCAGGGCGGCCCCGCGGCGCTGCCCGCGCTGTGGCTGCGCGCGCTGCACGACGTCGCCGGGGGCGCGGACCGCGCGGACTGCGACTGCGACCAGTACTTTGCCTACGCCACCGCGACGGCGCTCGAGCAGTACGCCGCCGCCATGCGCGCGCGCTGCGCCGAGCCCGAGCTCGTGGCCCTGCGCCTGCTCGTCGCGCTGCTCTGCCCCGACGCCCTCGGCGGCGGCGTCGTCGTCGGCCGCGCCCTCGTCCGCCGCCTCTACCCCGCGCCCCTCCGCCGCCTCGTGCCCCCGCCCGACGACGACGCCGCCGCCCCTGACGTCACCGACGCCGGCGACAACGCGCTCGACGACGCGGCCGAGTGGGGCGACGACGAGGGCGAGGCCCCGCTGGCGGCGCTGCCCGCGAGCGAGTGGACGGCGGCGGTGCTCGACGCGGCCTGCGATGCGGGCCTCGTGCGCCACACGCTGGCCGTCCTCCGCGTCCGCGACGTCGCCGGCCCCTCGGCCAGCGGCCCCGGCGCCTCGAGCGCGCGCATGGAGACGTACTACGTCGCCCCGCAGTGCGCGCCGGCCGCCCAGGGCGTCCTGGCGGCGCTCGTCGGCCGCGCGCTGCCGTTTGTGCGCGACCTCTCGCGCGCCGCCGAGTGCTTCCGCGGCGTCCCGTGCCGCTGGGCCCGCGCGGGCCTCCTCGAGCTGCTCCGCGGCCCCGACTCCCCGCTCGTCGCCGCCGTCGCCGCCGCCCTCGGCTGCTGCTGCGCGTCGGCCGCTGCCGCCTCTGCGCCCTCGCGCGTGGCGCCCGCGCAGTGCGTGGCGCCCGGGGCCGACGACGACGACGACGACGGCGCGCTGTACGTCTGCGCGCAGGGCCTCGTCGCCGCGACGGGCGTCCACGCGTTCGCGCGGCTCGCGGGGCGCCGCGTCGCCTGGCGGTTCTCGGGCGAGCGCCTGGGCCCCGCAGAGGCCCGCGGCATCGCGCAGCTGATGGCCCAGGCGTCGGGGATGACGTGCGTCTACGTGGCGATGGACGGCTGGGCCCCCGACGGGCAGCCCGCGGCCGCCGCTGTCGCTGTCGAGCAGGCCGACGCGGCCACCTGGGTCGTCGACGCGCGGCTCGTCTTCGCCGGCGACGACGCGGCGCCGTCGCCGTACCACGTCATGGCGGCGCAGGACCCGCTGGCGGCCGCGCGGCTGCTGGCGACGTCGCCGCTGCTGCGCTCGCACAAGCGCCGCTCGTCGCTTGGTCTTGGCGGGGGCTCCGCGGGGGAGCCGCTTGGTGGAGGCGCCGAGGGCCCGTGGGGCGCCAAGCGGGCGCGTGCGCCGACGCCGCCGCCGCTGCGGGTGCCGCCGTCGGGCGTGCAGACGACGCGGGCCGTGCGGCTGTGGGTCGTCGACGGCAGCAGCGCGGGCAGCGCGGGGCCCGTCTTCCTGGGCCGCGTGCGCTACGCAGAGGAGGACACGCTGGGGACCGTCTGCCTGCGGGCGCTGCTCAACTGCGCGCGCTCGGGCAGCGCAGCGTGCTTTGCGCGGGTCCGCGAGCGCAACTGGGCCGCGTGCGAGGTCACGCAGGTCGACCTCTACCAGCGGGCTGCGTTCCTGCTGGCCGGCGGCTACGACCTGGCCATCACGGAGCCCGTCGCCAACTCGGCCGCGTGCACGTTCGTCGCCGGGGGCGGCGGCTGGGCCGAGTGCGAGGTGCAGGGCTGCAGCAGCACGGCTGCGGACTACCCGTAAGGGGGTGTTTTCTAGATTTTTTATGGGCGGGGATCTCAGGGCAGATCTCCCATCGGCGGCACAGACACACCGTTTAGAACACGAAGCAATGATGACGTACGTGTTGATTCCGGATATTTTCTCCTGCGATGACGCCGAGTCCGAAATTCCACACGTGCCCTTCCGTATGGCGCACCACTTGCAAAGCCCATGCAGGAAAACCGGTCTACCTCCTTCCACCGCCCCTCCCACCCTCCCCACCCTCCCACTGGCGGAGGTCTGTGCCGCGGAGATATGAGTGGCGGTTAGGATATTTCCTGGCATATTCTCAAGATCGCCGCGACGTCACATTTCCCTTGTCACTCAACAAACCAACAGACACACACGGGACACACGGGACACACACGGCCCCCCCGGATGGACACCGCGGGCGCCTCGGGCTACAGCGGCACCGGGCCGGCGCCGGGCGGCGACGAGGTGGCGCCGATGGTGAACAGGGCCGTGGCAGCGGGCGTCTCGGGCGTCTCGCTGCTGGGCTGCCTCGTCGTCCTCGTCCTCGCCATCGCCACCGGCCGCGCCCGCTTCCTCAGCTGGCGCTGCATCTGCTACTCTGCCCTCGGCGAGGCCTTCTGTGCGGCCCTTAGACTCGCCCCCCGCGCCCCTCTGTGCCCGCAGCTGACACGCCGCCCCTCGAAAAGTCACATCAACGCTGGTAAAGAATCTCGCAATCCCGGATTCCGGAATATCTTCTCCCCCGCGATTCCCCGGAGATACCGGAATCTGAACCGCGCGCCCCCGCAAATCGCGGCCAGCTCGCCTGCTTCTTCGCGTGGGACAGCATCGCCGACAGCGACGCGCTGTGCAACGCGGCGGGGTTCCTGCACACGGTCTCGACGCTGCAGACGAACCTCTGGGTGCTCTTCATGAGCGCCGTGCTGCTGCAGCTCGTGCGGCCCTCGGGCGGCCCCAAGCGCCTCCCGGGCTTCCGCGCCGAGCTCGCGTGGGGCACGGCCACGCTGGCGCTGAGCTGCCTGTTCGCGGCGTACCCCGTGGCGCACCTGGGGGGCGCAGACTACCTGCGGGTGCGGGCGGGCTGGTGCCACGTGGCCCCGCGGCCGCGCTGGGGGCGCCTGGTGCCCTACGGCGTCACGTGGGTCGTCATCGCCCTCACCGCTGCCCTCTACGCCTGCGCCTGGACGCACGTGCGCCGCCTCCGCAGGAGCGGGGCCTCGCGCTCGCCCGCCACCTACTCGGACGAGCGAAGGCGCAGGTACTCGCTCTGATGTTGTGTTGCGCGCTGCGTGTTGTGTGCTGTCCTTATGTTTTGTGCGCTGATTGTTGAGGGTTGTGTGCTGTGTGCTGTGTCACATGTTATGTTCGTCAAGTGTTGAGTGTTGAGTGTTGAGTGTTGTGTTGTGTTGTGTTGTGTGTTGTGTGTTGTGTGTTTTGTTGACTGTTGTGTTGCGGTGTGTTGTGTGTTGTGTGTTGTGTGTTGTGTTTTGTGCGTTGTGTGTTAGGTGCTGTGTGTTTGGTGTTTGGTGTGTGGTGTGCGTGCGTTGCCTGTGCACTGACTGCACGGCCTCCAGGCAGAGACACCTCTGTGTTTGCTGAAGGCGTTTAGTATCTTTCGCACGGAGAGAGTGAGGCCTGTGCCTCTGATCTCTGCTTTGGTGTGTTGTAATGCCACCGAGAGCACTTCGCCACTACTCTGCCCCGGCGTTGATTGTGGTGTCCTGGCATTCCACCCTCTCGAGGTCAAAGAAGGCAACTGACACCACTCCTCTATCTCCCCCGCAGGAGGGCGCGGCGTGTGTGGGGCCTGCTGCAGCAGGTGTGGGCGTACCCGCTGATCCTGGCGATCGTGTGGGTGCCCAGCACCATCGCCCGGGCCGTGGACGCCGTGCGCGGCTACGACGGCCACTGGACGAGCCTCGTGGCCTCGGCCACGGTGCCGCTCAACGGCGCCCTGCAGCTGGCCTGCTTCCTGCTGACCTCTGGCGTCGCGGGCGACTGCGCCTCTGCGGCCTGCCGGGCCGCGCGCGGCAAGAAGGGCGAGGGCGACCCGATGGTGGGCCCCGCGTGGCTGGGCTACGGCACGTGGTCCACGACGCCGCCCGTCTCGCCGTTCCTGCTGCCCATCTCGCCCGCGCTGTCGCCGGCGTCGTCGCCGAACCTCAGCGCCACGCTGGCCGTCTGACTCCTCTCCAGTAAGCCTCTGCTCCGCGCGTCGTAACAAAGCCCACCCAGCGGGGGTGCCGTGTAGCTGTGGCGAGCCGCCTGGCGTCTCTCGTGGCCTGGGGGGCGAGGCAGCGCCAGCAGGCGTCAAGGGACGAGGGCCCCAACGCGCGATGCCCCGGGCCGTCCTTTGGCTCGAGTTGAAGAGCCGCTGCTGTGCGTGGGAGTGCGCACTTGCATGGCTGGGCCCTGAGACAGTGGAGATCGGAGATGAGAAGAGCAGCTGAAGGGTCTGTTGTCAGTTGGTGGATAAGAGAAGTTAATTGGACAGACCCCATAAGAAATGATAATGAGCCCTTTGCTCTATACCTCACATTGAGAAGTGTGAAAACTAACTTCAAGGCCAACCAGAAGAGACAATGTACAAACCACTCACATGATTGATAACAATGAAGAAGCTGAACACACACATGATGTTTATAGTGATTCTTAAACTGTAAGAAATGATCTCTTCCTTGTATTTGCTGCTGTTCAAGAGCAAGGGTGCACTGGCCAACCTGGTTAAGGCTGTGAACGAACATCAAAGCTCAGTACCACGTGGTTAAAGAGTGCTGCCTGTCACTAAAGGCGACCACTTTGCTGTACCAGGTACATCACAGCATGAATTCATTCAAGCCACAAGGTGTGCTGTATATGAGGTATATCACATGACTGGGATCTTGCTCTTGTGCTGGCTCTTCTGGGCCATTTTCATCCTCAGAGGCCTCTATCATGTGGCATGCACTTCTGATGAGCACCAGGACCAGGTTGGTGAGCCTGCCCTGCATCAGGGACTGCACCACGGTCCTGAAGCTCCTGCAGACCAGGGAGAGGGACGCAAGGTTGTCCATGGACACCTGGGAGAGTGTGCCCTCAGTCCACCTCAGGACCAAGTTGACATGGTCCTCTGGCCTGCTGCCCTTGTTGATGGTCTGGCACACTGGCCACTCACTGGCCCCCCTCAGTGGCTCGGGCATGTAGCAGGCAGATAGGGTCCTCGTCACAGCCCAGGTAGTGCTGATGCAGTATGCTGCCCTGGCTGCCACTGACAGGGCCTGGCTCTTCAGCTCAGTGATGTGGCTTATGAACATCGCATCCAGCTCTGCTGGTGACAGAGAAGGTGATAGGGGAGGAGAACTGCTGTTAATGCCTCTGGCAGGGATGATAGGAGCAGCCAGCCATTGCTGCTGCTACTGCTGGTTTGGATCTTGTCTCAGTGGCAGGTGCACAATGGCAGAGGCTGCCTTCTCACCAATCTTGATCATGATTAGCCTTTAGTGCTCCTTCTACCACTTGTGTATCTCCCAGTTCGAAGGCCCTGATTTGATCATGTCGAGCAAAGAATGAGAACAGGGACAACACTCTGCATATGATGATCTCTTGTGATAACTACACTGTACTGGACACAAACGATTTGACTCAGATGTAGATGAAGAGAAGAAGGCACAGCTTGTTACAGCTATCAATTAACAAGCTGCAGGAAATGGTTAAGAGAAGTAACAGAAGGTGCAGTGCACTCCTGAGAAGGACTGCCATCTTGCTAACTTGTTCATCATCACTGACCGAGGAGAGTGAAAGTGATAGATGCATAAGAATCATTAGCTTGTTTTGTGCATAATGACTTCATGTTATGTTGTACAACATTGGTTGAGAGAGGGTGAACACTGGGAAAAAGAGAAAAAAGATCTTATTTTCAAGCAAGTCACTTAGATTATAGTACTGCACCATCTAAGTGACTTTTTGAAAAAAGCACACTAACTCCTGATTCCACGTTTCCCCGATTTGCATGGTAGCATTCAAAGAAAGTTACCAGAGGAGTTGTCTGTACATTCACTTGCTGCAGTGATTTCTCTGGCTTTTCACCTGTTGCATTTAACAATAAAGAACCAATTCAGAACTGCCTCAGATCTAATTAGTTTATTACCCTTCCGCCATCAGGGTCGTTAATTCTACCATCTAAAAGTTTAATTGGTCAGACCCCATAAGAAATGATAATGAGCCCTTTGCTCTATACCTCACATTGAGAAGTGTGACAACTAACTTCAAGGCCAACCAAAAGAGACAATGTACAAACCACTCACATGATTGATAACAATGAAGAAGCTGAACACACACATGATGTTTATAGTGATTCTTAAACTGTAAGAAATGATCTCTTCCTTGTATTTGCTGCTGTTCAAGAGCAAGGGTGCCTTCTCACCAATCTTGATCATGGTTAGCCTTTGGTACTCCTTCTGCCACTTGTGTATCTCCCAGTTCGAAGGCCCTGATTTGATCATGTCGAGCAAAGAATGAGAACAGGGATAACACTCTGCATATGATGATCTCTTGTGATAACTACACTGTACTGGACACAAAACGATTTGACTCAGATGTAGATGAAGAGAAGAAGGCACAGCTTGTTACAGCTATCAATTAACAAGCTGCAGGAAATGGTTATAAGAGAAGTAACAGAAGGTGCAGTGCACTCCTGAGAAGGACTGCCATCTTGCTAACTTGTTCATCATCACTGACCCAGGAGAGTGAAAGTGATAGATGCATAAGAATCATTAGCTTGTTTTGTGCATAATAACTTCATGTTATGTTGTACAACATTGGTTGAGAGGGGGTGAACACTGGGAAAAAGAGAAAAAAGATCTTATTTTCAAGCAAGTCACTTAGATTATACTACTGCACCATCTAAGTGACTTTTTGAAAAAAGCACACTAACTCCTGATTCCACGTTTCCCCGATTTGCAGGGTAGCATTCAAAGAAAGTTACCAGAGGAGTTATCTGTACATTCACTTGCTGCAGTGATTTCTCTGGCTTTTCACCTGTTGCATTTAACAATAAAGAACCAATTCAGAACTGCCTCAGATCTAATTTGTTATTACCCTTCCGCCATCAGGATCGTTAATTCTACCATCTAAAAGTCCAGATCATATGCATTCCCTTCCCATGGATGACCAAGACCCAAGAAGGCAGTGTGTTCTTCTCTTTTTTGACATATTTTATTTGCTATGGTGGTGGGGGCATTGACAGCTCTCTTCCACCAGAGATAAGAACACAGTGTTGAGAGAATTATTACTGAATTCGTTGTCTCAGGCCCACAGATACAGGGTCAGTGGTCAATGAGTCCACTACTGGCAATTCGGGCTTCTACACATCAGCAAGCACGACCCACAAATTGATACGGGAGGCGCAATCCANCGCGCACGGCCTCAGCGACCCGGGCCCACGCGGCGTCGCTCTGCTGCGTCTGCTCCTCGGCGTCGCCCGAGCGCGCGATGGCGCGCAGCAGCGGGCGGACCCTGCGCTCGAGCTCCGCGCTGCGCGGGACCGGGGCGGGCAGCGGCTCGGGGAGGAAGAGCTCGCGGGCGTCGAGGTCCGCGATGACCACGTCGGCGCTGTAGAGCCTCCGCGGCACGTCGAGCGTGCCGACGACGAAGGGCACGGGCGCGTCGAGCGCGTCGTGCATGCGCGCGGGCAGCAGTGGCGAGACGAGCGAGCAGTAGCGGAACGGCCGCACGAGGGCCACGAGGGCCGTGCAGGCGCGCGAGAGCACCGCGGGGCTCGCGCAGGTCAGCACGACGCGACGCTCGGCCAGCACGGCGCCCAGCAGCGGCGCCAGCATGCCGCGCGGCATGCAGCGGGCCAGCGCGGGCGCGCCCCACGCGCCGCCCAGCGCGCTGGCCTCGTCGTCGGGGTCGTCGGACCAGCGCGGCGGCCGCACGAACGTCCGCGCACGCGGGACGTCCTCCGAGGCCACGAAGCTCACGGACTCGCCAGCGCCCGGCGCGCAGAGCGCCCGGTACCTCGCCAGCGTCGCGAGGACCACGTGCGAGGTGCAGGGCTCCCAGGCCGTCGAGGGCTTGGGCGTCTTGGCTGCGGGCCCCGCGACGAGCGGCCCGCGCGGCGACGACTCCAAGTCCTCCGAGAACGAGACCACGTCGCCGCCGTCGTCGTCGCTGCCGCCGCAGGACAAGGGGCTGCCAAGGGGCGCGCAGGCCCAGGCGTCGTCGCAGACCGTGTGCGAGACGAGGCCGAAGCGGTCGGCCTCGAGCAGGTCGCGCAGCAGACCGAAGTGCAGCCCGTAGAACGGGTACCGCGAGACGACGCAGTAGCACCGCGGCGCCACGACCCACCCGCCCTGCGACCGCGCGCACGTCGCGATTTGCTCCCTCATCGTCACCTTCCCCGCGCCCCAGACACGTCAGAACGCGTCGCCAGCCCGCGGAGACGCGGCGCCAGAACCGCTGGGGACGCACAGTCGGCTGCGCGGACCAGTCGCGCAAGACGGGCCAGTTGACGGGCTCCCAGCGCCAGACGCAGAAGCCGTACCGCGTCGACGCCGCAGCCGACGGCGTGTGCGGAGCGCTGCCGGGCGTCGAGGGCCCGCCGGGGCTCCCATCGCCCGCGGGGCCCTCGGACAGGGGCGACCCCCCCGCGCGCTCTCCCGCGGGCGCCTCGAGCCGAAAAGAAAACGACGAGCTGCGCAGCGCGCTGGCCGCGCCCCCGCCGCTGCTGTAGAGCAGGGCCACGATGCCCGTGTCCTCCCCGTCGTCGTCGACGACGGCCGTGGGCACGCAGCCGCGCGGGAAGCAGAACTGTGCGACGCTCGCGTGCGCTCTCCCGGAGCCCGCGAGCACCCGCGCAGCGGCGCCCGCACGCCCGCCGGCGGCCTCGAGCGCGTCCGCGGGCCCGGCGCCCACGACGAGGACCGCGTCGGCCAGCTGCCCACGGGCGGGGGGCCCGCGCGGGGCCTGCGTTGGGCGCGTGGGCGGCGGGGAAGAGAGGCGTGCGAGGCGCTCGGCCTCTGCCATCGCGGCCACGCGGCTCAGGTCCACCGCGGGCGGCGCTGGGCGCTCGGCGCGCGGTGCGGCGGCTGCGGGCGGCGCGGGACGGAGCAGGGAGGCGACCCACTGCATGGCGGGCTGCGGGGGCGGGGCTCGGGCGCGGGCTTTTCTCTTTGGTGACGCGGGGGAGTTTTGTTGGTCGTTGTTGGGTTTGGGTTGGCGGCGGGGATTTTCTGGAAATATCTCGCTGCGAGGGATTGCGTGGTGGTCGGCGCTGGCGGGCGGAGGGGCGCGCGCGGTGGACAGAGGGATGGAGGTGACCGCGGGTGGTGGACACGGGGCTGGGCCAGGGGCCGGGCGGTCGGGGGTGGCCGGAGACGCGCGCACGGTGATGATTTCCCGGAGTAGGGATCGAGCTCAACACAATTCAATTCAATTCAACTCAACTCATCTGAGGCGCCCATATGACGTATCCACTGACAAACAGGGAAGTCCACGAGCAGCAAAGGAGTTATCCTGAGGCGAAATGAACGCAGACGATCACAGGGGGGAGGCTCGACCAATCAACTGATTCACAGCCTGCAATTGCAAGAGCCACGAGAGAGCGCCGTTGCCGCCACGGTTCGGTCCCCGGTTCGCTTCCCACAACCGTTTGGGAAAGTCAGAGGATTCTGAGAAATGCACAGGAATGTGCCAACACGATTCCGCCTGTCCCGAAGAAGGCCCTGCACCTCCTCTGCCGCTGCCAGGACGGAGACTCGGCATATGCCGGGGGCCGCTCGGGACAGGCGGCACCCGCCGGTTGGGAGGGCCACCCCCGAAAAGTGGCAATCCGGGCGCAATGCACGAGGAATGCACGATGTGCCCCTTTGCCCCGCTGCTTTATCGGCCCTGCCCTACAAGAGGCATCTTGACGTCACCCATCCACACTCGCGCGGGACCTCCCCACCTCGCTTGGCGGCGCTCGTAGTGCACCGCTCGGCCTCGGCGGCCAGCGCGTGGTTTGGGTCAGATATTTGCCGGTTGAAGATATCGGAACTCCCGAGTTTTTCCTGAGGACCCCCAGCTGAGCCATTTTTAAAATTTCAGTACTGCCCACCCGCAGGCACCGCAGCAGCAGCCCAGGCGATGCAACTCCGGACACGGGCCCTGGCGCTGGCGATGGCCCAGCACGAGCGCGTGGGCCGCGACAGCCCCGCAGGCCTGCTGACGTGCTTCCTGGCCCGCGACATCGCCGTCATGGCTTTCCGTGCACGCAAGTCCGCACCGGAAAACTGCACTTCGCAACCGCCTGCACCGCACCTGACGCGCCTGGCGCCCCGGCTGCACGCAGGATCTACGCGATAGCGGGCCAGGTGGACCCCAGCGGCAACCTGACCGAGTCGATCGAGGAGTACGACGAGGCCGGCGACGCCTGGTGCGTTTTGCCGCCCGCGGCGGGCCGTCTGGGCACGCGCAGATTCTGCCCCGCGGCAGCCAGCGCCCGCGGCGTCGTGTACGTCTCGGGGGGCATGGCCGGGGGGCAGGTCACCAGCGTGGACACGTTCTGCGCGCAGCCCGACGGCGCGCTGGGCCTCGCGCGTGCGAGTTCGGTGCCCGAGCTGAAAAACGCGCGGTGGCTGCACGCCAGCGCGTCGCTGCGGGGCAGCGTCGCCGTCGTCGGGGGGTTCAGCTCGACCCAGGGCAACCTCGCCTCCCTCGAGCTCCTGGACCCGCAGACCGGCGTCTGGAGCGACGGCCCTGCGCTCCCCGTCCCCCGGGAAGGCACGCAACGCTCCCCGCCTTTATGCCCCCAAATCAATTGTGTGCGAAGATACCCCGCACGCAAATGGTACTCGGACTGGAGTGCGGGTCGTGGGCAAGGGAAACAGCGCATGGGGGAGGCATTGGGAGGGCTCTCGTGAGCGCTGTGGGCGCTATCAACTGATTATTTGCTGACTGGGCTCTCTCACTGCAGGCCTGGCGGCTGCCGAGTGCGAGGGCGGGCTGTACGCGCTGGGCGGATGCAGCGGGCCCATGCACTCGCTGGTCGACAGGTACGACGGGGCCTCTGGCGCGTGGGTCAAGTGCGCGCCGCTGCCCGAGGCCCGGCGGGTCCTGGGCGCCGCCTCGCTGGGCGGCTGCGTGTGGGCCGTCGGCGGCCAGAGCGACGCCATGAGCTCCAGCACGCGCACCGACTGCTACGACGCGGCCAGCGACAGGTGGCTGCAGGGCCCGCACCTGCCCGAGGGCAAGCACTCGCTCGCCGTCGTCGCGTTCGGGGGCCGCGTCGTCGCCATGGGCGGCGCCACAAAGCACAGCGCGAGCTCCAAGGACGTCTGGGCCCTCGACCCCCGCGCCGGCAGGTGGGACGACCTCTGCAGCCTCGTCGTCCCGCGCGCCTGGCACACGGCCGCCGTCATCGACTGAGCGGAGCGCGGTCGTATTTTTTATCAGATCTCTCTCTCCCTTCTCAAAACTCGCCGCCAGCAATTCAATTGAATAACACAGCGCCCGCCCCTTATTAGAGTATTTCAATCGCCCGTGTGCCCGCTGTGCCTGTGCGTGCCCTCTTGTGCTTGTACGAGCGGGAGGGAATCGAGACGAGGTTCCATACAATGGTCGGATTCCTTTTCGCGCAGAGATATTAACCCGCGGAGAGATACGCGGATCTTCTGGATATCCCCAGTCGATCACAGCGCTTTGCGGGATGGAGGGCTCGCAGCTCAGCGCCACCGAGCGGATCGAGCGCCTCAAGCGTCTCGTGCGCGACCAGCTGCGCTCAGACGGTGCCCCCGCGCCCTCCCAGCGGCCTCCTGCCCGCGCTGACCGCGTCCCGCAGGCCTGAGCTCGCAGATACGCCAGACGCTGCAAGACCTGCTGGCCCAGGGCCACGTCTCGCCCGCCTCCACCGACGACGAGGTGCGCCGCGCCCTCCCTGGGCCCCGGACGGCCAGAATCGCGTGTCTCCAGCGTCTGGGCGCAGATCGTCCGGGCGCTGCAGAGCCGCGGGGCCATCGAGGGCGTCGTCCGCCTCATGGCCGCCACCGCAGCCTCCGCGGCCCCTGCCGGCCCCGCTGCGGGCTCCCGGGCACCCAGGGAGGCCCCTGGGGCGTGCCCTGGGCCGCAGGGAGCGGGTGCGGCCGTGCAGAGCCCGAGGGCGGGGCAGCACGTGCTCTGCCTGCGGCTGCTGCGGGGCAAGGCGTTCCTGCTGAGCGACACGTCGCTGCCCGTGCGGCCCCGACGCCCGGGGGACTCCGCCCACTCGGGCCTTACAGCGGGCGGGCTGGCCAGGCTGAGGCTGGGTTGAGCCGCGCAGCTGGTGGTCGACGTGCACGTTCCAGGGCCAGNAGGTGCGCCGCGCCCTCCCTGGGCCCCGGACGGCCAGAATCGCGTGTCTCCAGCGTCTGGGCGCAGATCGTCCGGGCGCTGCAGAGCCGCGGGGCCATCGAGGGCGTCGTCCGCCTCATGGCCGCCACCGCAGCCTCCGCGGCCCCTGCCGGCCCCGCTGCGGGCTCCCGGGCACCCAGGGAGGCCCCTGGGGCGTGCCCTGGGCCGCAGGGAGCGGGTGCGGCCGTGCAGAGCCCGAGGGCGGGGCAGCACGTGCTCTGCCTGCGGCTGCTGCGGGGCAAGGCGTTCCTGCTGAGCGACACGTCGCTGCCCGTGCGGCCCCGACGCCCGGGGGACGTCCGCCCACTCGGGCCTGACAGCGGGGCGGGCTGGCCAGGCTGAGGCTGGGTTTGAGCCGCCGCAGCTGGTGGTCGACGTGCACTTCCAGGGCCAGCGGTGCCCAACGGCCCCCCCGGGCTGCTCTCCCGCTGCGCCCCGGGGGCTCACGCCGGTGCCTGCTGCGCGCCCCTGCAGGGTCCGGTCCGTGCCCGTGGCGTCGTGCGCAGAGCCGCCGTTCTGCGACACGTTTGTGCTGGAGATCTCTGTGCGGACGTCGTCGCCCCCGCTCGCTGTGCCCCGCCCGTTCTCTAAGTGCCCTCGCAGCGATGCCGCACTAGGGCCCTCGTGGACGCCGTGGGCTCGCTGCCGCTGGGCCAGGTCAACTCCCCGCTGCACTTCGTGGTCACCAGGCAGTACATGTGCGCGGCCCTCCCGCTGGGCGCTGGCTGGCAGAAGCAATTGAATTGCGCCCAGCGACGGCACCACGGAGCTCGTGGGCACGCAGACGGTCGAGTGGAGGCGCGCGCTGCGTGGCGGGGGCGTCTCGCAGTCGGTGGAGGTCGTGGGGGCAGCACGCGTGCCCGTGGGCCTCATCGACGTGCGCCTGGAGGTCGTCCCCGCCCTCGACGCCGACGCGCTGTGGTCCGACGACGAGCTCTCGGCGCAGCTGAGCCGCGAGAGGGCCGCCCGCAGCGAGGCCGCGCAGTCCTTCTACGTCTACGCCAAGCAGTGGTGGGCAGAGTACAGGCGCATCGGCGAGCACTGTGCGGCGCGGTCTGCGGTGCTGCTCGCGCAGAGCGAGTCGGGCGAGGAGCTGCCCGTCTGCTGCTTCGTCGCCCCCGTGCGGGCCCCGTACCTCGTCGAGAGCCCCGCAAAGGCCGCGCGCTTCGTCAGCCTGCTGCCCGTCGTCCGAGGCGACTCTGTAGGCCGCTCTGTCGAGTCGTGGTCGTCGCTGCACACGCTGCTGGCGCGGGGCAAAGGCACTACTGCGTTTCGACTTATTTTCTCACTTTTTCCAAGCCGCAATTACGTTCTCTCTGAATGCAGTTTGATTGCGTGGCGCTGCTCGCTGAAGGTGACACCTCACTGAGCCCTCGCGCGCTGCACAGGGACGGTGGAGGACCACTGCGTGCTGCTGTGCAGCTTGCTGCTGGGCTTTGGCCTCGACGCCTACGTGTGCGTCGGCTCTGTGAGCAGCTCGCGGGGGGCACTCGTTTGCGAGTGGTGCCAACACTCACAGCCGGGGAACTCGTCGCAGACGGACGCGGGGAGGCACGCGTGGGTGCTGGAGCGGCGCGACGACGGGTCAGCAGTGTTCTGGGAGTCGACGACGGCGTGCAGGTACACGTACCCCGTGACGCACAAGAAGGCGCCCCGATACCAGTCGGTCGACTGCGCGTTCAACAACGCCGCGCTCTACGCCAACGTCCAGGACGCCGAGGCGACGAGCTTCGCCCTCGAGGACCCGCGGCTCTGGAAGCAACTCCCTGCCGCTGCGCTCTCGCAGTTCCCAAGGCACCGGCCGAGCACTTCGTTTTTTCTGAGTCTGAAAGTGGGGGGTTTCAAATGCTGACCTCACAACGACGCGCAGAGGGTGGCCTGTGCCCATTCAGCAGAGCACCCTCGAAGCCGTTTCGCTCTCGTCGTGCCTGGACGGCGCTCTGCGAGAGCTGGTGGCGCAGCACAGGCAGGGGATCGGGGTGCGTGGAGGACTGCGGGGGGCTTTCCCCGCAGTAGAGCCAACTGACCGCGGGGCTGCGTGTGTGTGCCACCGCCAGCTGATGACGGTGTGGGACGAGGACCTCGGGCACCGCCTGTCGTCGGCGCTGTGGTCCTACGAGATGGAGAGGCTCGTTGGGACGCCCGTCTGCAGCGGCGACTTTGAGCAGTCGATAAAGCGGGCAGTTCCAGACGGCCACACGTTCAAGGGCTTCCCCATATCCTTCTCCCACAGGTCCGCAATCGTCCGCCTCCGTTCCCCAGGGCTCTGGCTTTTACTTTTTGGCACTGAGAACGCACGAGATGGTTCAGTTGTCTCGCACTTAGCAGTGGTGTGCTGCCCCTCTTTGATGATGCGCATTTCCAGTGTGCTTCACACCCCCAGCCCCCAGAGCGTACTTGTGCTTGTTGGCCCCATTTGCGTGGAGTCAGCCAGAGCTTTGTACCACCGTATATTGCGCGTCGGAATGTGCTGATAATCGAGCTGATTTGCTCGGCGACCCGTTGTGCCCTGATCGCTGTTGTGCCCCTGTGCCCACCAAGTTGGGGTGCTTGTAGTGCTTTTCTTGCGAACTTCACGCCTGTTGTTTTTCTTGCGGTTGTCGTCTTTGTCTACTGTGTTCTGTCGTCTTTGTCTGCTGTGTTCTGCCGAGACTCCCGCATGCGGTGCTCAGAGGCCGCGGCGTGTGCAGGTCGCCGATGAAGATGCTGACCGCGCTGCTCAAGTCGCCGGTGGGCAGCGACGTGGTGCGCACGCGGGGGGACAAGGTGCGCATGGCCCTGTGTGTGCAGTGCCACGTGTACCCCGAGGACGCCGTCGCCACGTGGCTCATGATCGCCGTGCGCTACGTGTCTGTCTAGAGAGCGGGGCTGCCGAGCGAGCCACCAGCGCTCAGCAGCTGCAGCTCGCACACACTCTCACCCCGCGAAACCCGCACACTTGATAAACGCGAACAGAGAGTTCAAGCAAAAGTACTGTTCAACTTTTCCTCAACTGAAAATCCACGCAGCGTTCACGGCCGTTGGGCCCCAGTACCCTTCGTCGCCTGGGGCTCAGCCGCACTCCCCCAGCCCAGCCCAGATACCCCCACGGGAGGGTTGCCTGAGCCGAGGGTCGCGCAGCAGCAGCAGCGGCCGTTGCTGAGCAGAAGGTGCGCAATTTGCCCACGACGGGGTATCAGGCAACGCTCAACAAACTAATAAAAAATCTCTCTCCAATCATTTTCTTATTACTTCTGTGTGATCGCCAGGCACCCATGCCGCACGTCCCAGCATTCCTCGTGGTGGCTGCGGCCCTCTGCGTCGCTCTCTGTGCGCCCCGCGCCGCCCCCACGCGTCCCTTGCGCCGGGAAATCGCACATGACTCGATCGCGTAAAACGCAACTCTCACGCGGCACACAAAGGTGCACAGAGCGCACAGGGGAAGCTCGCGCAGTTCCTGATGAACCTCGACAAATACGAGGTGCGGTGCCCCACGGCGCGGGACCACTCGTCGCAGACGGTGTTCCGCTACAAGCTGGTCGTGCGCTGGGGCCCCCCGCTCGACTCGATCACGCTGCAGACGGACCCCAGCTGGCCCACGGTGCCCAGGGCCACGTTCGACCCCGAGACCAACCTCACGGGGCTCCGCTTCGTCTTCGACCCCCCGCTGCTGCCCACCAACACGAGCTTCTTCAGCTTCACGGTGCAGGACACCTTCGACAACATGGGCTCTGTGCTCTACAGGTGCGCCCTGCTCATCCCGATTACCTCGTGGCGCCTCCTCCATCCTTGTGGCTGTGTCCCCACGCCGAGGCTCGCCGAGCCGGACAGTATCGCGCGCTGTGGGCGTCGAATTTACTGAACTTCGTATTTCGAACTGCACGTGCAAAGGGCAATTCGAGAACCGCGCGGGTCATAAGCGGCGAACAACGAACAGCAGACTCACAGCCCTCTCCTCCTCGGCGGCGTGGTGCGCAGAGTGGCGTCCAAGAACGCGAGCAGGACGTTCACGAGCTGGCTGCCGTCAGCGGGGCCAGCGCCGTACATACCCATGGTCAAGCCGCAGACCATCTCGCTCAAGATGGACATCCTCGACTTCCCCACGGGCGGCTGGAACGGGTCCGCACAGCAGCCCTGGTACTGCCACGACTTCGAGACTGTTCACATGATGCCGGAGAAGAACATCGTGGCCAAGCAGCTGGGGCCCGACAGGCTGCCCGTGTATTGGTGCCCCTACGCAAATGGCTGCCAGACAGTGCAGAACCAGACGACGTTTAGCTGGTGGTTCCGCCACACCGTCCTCTACGGCCAGGAGTACAACAAGTACATCACAAAGGCACGCCTTCCAATCTCTCTCTCTCTTCTTCGGCATTCTGGATTGGAGTCTGCCTCCGCGTGACTGTTTGGGATACTCCATCAGCGGAGTTCAGTGCTTCTGGGCGCTAGAGCAAGAGACCGGAACGGCTCGCTTTTCAATCGAAAAATTGAAGGGGAATGCAGGCTTTGGCCCCAACATTGCTGACAGAGAATTCATGTCGCAGAACCTCACGATGACGCTCAACAACAAGGGCCTCTACGCGTACAACAACCAGGAGTTCTTCATCGCAGACGGCCTGGGCTTCGGCAACATTGTTTCGACACCGCCGCACAACTATGGGTTCACTATGGCCATCCACACGAGCTTCACGTACATGGGCGGCGAGGTCTTCAGCTTCACCGGCGACGACGACGTCTGGGTCTTCGTCAACGGCACCCGCATGATCGACCTCGGCGGCATCCACACGGCCGAGAGCGGCAGCTTCCGTGCCGACGACATGAACCTCGTGCCCGGCCACTCGTACGACTTCGACTTCTTCTACTGCGAGCGCCACACGTCGCAGTCCACGTTCGCCGCAGAGACGTCGCTTGCGCTGTTCAAGTGCGAGGGCGACAAGTGCGGGCACTGCCGCAGCAGGTGCCACCTGAAGGGCCCCGACAGCGACGGGGACGGCACGCGGGACTGCCAGGACCTCTGCCCCCACGACCCCCGCAAGACAGTCCCCGGCAGGTGCGGCTGCGGCAGCACAGAGGACTCGTGCCCCGAGGATCCAGCGTGGTCCGAGGCACACAGCAGCGGCACCGACGACGNAACCTCGTGCCCGGCCACTCGTACGACTTCGACTTCTACTGCGAGCGCCACACGTCGCAGTCCACGTTCGCCGCAGAGACGTCGCTTGCGCTGTTCAAGTGCGAGGGCGACAAGTGCGGGTACTGCCGCAGCAGGTGCCACCTGAAGGGCCCCGACAGCGACGGGGACGGCACGCGGGACTGCCAGGACCTCTGCCCCCACGACCCCCGCAAGACAGTCCCCGGCAGGTGCGGCTGCGGCAGCACAGAGGACTCGTGCCCCGAGGAGCCAGCGTGGTCCGAGGCACACAGCAGCGGCACCGACGACGAGCCCACGCCAGACCCTACCCAGTCGTCCAGTGGCACGGAGTCGGTCCCTCAGCCCGTGCCCTCGTCGTCGTCGCGTAAGAGCGCCACCAGCAGCTCGCACGCGGTCCCCGAGCAGAGCTCCCCGTCCTCGAGCCACCACGAGGACCGCAGCGACTCGGCGCGGCCCCCGCACGGCAGCAGCAGCGGACCCAGCGGGTCGAGCGGGTCGAGTGGTGCGCAGCGCAGGAGCAGCGGGAGCGACGGACTGCCCGCGAGGCACAGCAGCGGACACTCGGGGCACAACGAGCACGCGTCGGGCGCGCTGTCGGCGGTCCCTGCGCTCGTGGCTGCCGCTGTGGTCGCTGCCGCTGCCGCGCTGTGAGCCGCACCTGCCACGCGCGCAGCAGCACACCCACCCCCTGCCACGCGTTCTCAGGCCTTCTGCCCACGCCCGCACGTGGCGTCATCTCTCTGGTCAGGCACTGCACAACACACGCACACCCTAGGCCGAACACCGAGAGCAGACTCGGCTACTCTCACAGACAACTTTGCGGGGGTGCATGTGTACGGCTGCTTGTGCAGTCTCGTGCTTGCCCGGGGCAATTGTGCAGCTGGCTGTGAGGGGCCCAAGTGCACCCGATCTGAATGAACCACTCTTTGCTTCAGAGCAGCACAACATTCTGGATGTGCTTCGACTGAAGTCGACTGTGCTTCTCTGAGAGGTCGAGGCGACTCTGCCAACTTGCGCGCTCGTGCTGATCGAGTCGCCAGAGATCGTCGAATCGCACTCCAACGGTGCTGCCCGGGGCGAACCTAACTGGGGTGTTTGTCGAGTTTGCAAATAAATGAGCTGCTTGCTGCCCCCATTCTCGGAGCACTTCTCTCGGGGCTTCTTGAGCTTCCGGCAGCCGCGCTGCGCCTTAGAGATGGCGTACGTGCGCCAGTGGGCAGCGACACGATTCGCAAACGGCCAGACGGTACTCGTGGCCCACTCTCTCTGCCTTCAAGGGCCGAGTGAATCCCCGAAGCCTCCGCACAAGCTCGGCTCATGGTCGCCACAGGAAACGAGAGCCGCTGAGGCTGTTGTACGAGCAAACCAACACAGCTCGTCTCTGTGCATATCGTATCCCCAACAGCGAGAGCGGAGTTCAAGCGAAAGGGATTTGTACATCCGTCAACTGAAAGTGCATGTTGCGTGATCAGCCGTTGGCTCCAAAACCCTTGCAACGCCTGTGGCTCAGCCCCGCGCTCTCCGGGCACCTCATGTGAGAGCAGCCTAGGGGAAAGGGGTGGCGGCAGCGGTTGCCTTTTCCGATATGAAGAAACGAAATTTGTCGAGGGGGAGCTCAGAAACAAACTTACTAACAAATCTAACTGGTCATTATCTCACCACTTCTCTAGTGATCGCCAGGCACCCATGTCGCACGTCCCAGCATCCCTCGTGGTGGCTGCGGCCCTCTGCGTCGTTTTCTGTGCGCCCTGCGCCGCCCCCACGCGTCCCTTGCGCCGGGAAATCGCACTTAGCTTTTCCGCGTAAAACGCAACGCTCACACGGCCCCCCGCCGGCACACAAAGGTGCACACAGCGCACAGGGGAAGCTCGCGCAGTTCCTGATGAGCCTCGACAAATACGAGGTGCGGTGCCCCACGGCGCGGGACCACTCGTCGCAGACGGTGTTCCGCTACAAGCTGGTCGTGCGCTGGGGCCCCCCGCTCGACTCGATCACGCTGCAGACGGACCCCAGCTGGCCCACGGTGCCCAGGGCCTCGCTCGACGCCGCCACCAACCTCACGGGGCTCCGCTTCGACTTCAACCCGCCGCTGCGGCCGGGCGGCAGCACGACGTTCAGCTTCACGGTCAACGACACGTTCGACAACATGGGCTCTGTGCTCTACAGGTCCGTGCTCCTTCCCCAACCGCCCTGCCCGCCGCAATTATGTCCGACAGTCGCGCCAGAGTGTTCCCTTGTGTATTTCCTCACGCGAGGAGCGTGCAGCAGACACCTAACCAACTATGCTGAATTTCAGTTTGAGAATTACCGTTGTTAATTTGTAAGTCGAACTGTGTGGATGAGTTTAAATTGAACACCGAGGCAGCCAATTTCACTTCGCCCACCCCCCTCGTGCTCGCCGCAGGGTCGTGTCCGAGAGCGAGAACAGGACGTACACGAGCTCGCTGGTGTCTGCGGGGCCAGCGCCGTACCTGCCCGTCGTGAGGCCGCAGAGCATCTCGCTGCCAATGGACATCTTCGACTTCCCCACGGGCATCGCCAACCCCTGGTCCCCTGGCCCCCCGCCGCACCCCAGGACGAACCCCGACTTCGAGCAGGCCATCCTGCGCAGCGAGAAGGACATCGTGGCCAAGCAGCTGGGGCCCGACAGGCTGCCGGTGTTCTGGTGCCCGTACCCCAACCACAAGTGCAAGACGGTCTACAACAGCACCTCTTTCGACCAGTGGTTCCGCCACACGGTCGTCAACGGCGAGGAGATCAACAAGTACATCTCCAAGGTACTCTCACACTTACACCCTCAGTTCAATCCTCTCGCTTTAAAAGGCGAAATTTGGGAACTAATCTGGGCGGCCGAATTCAATTGTGTTCACTTTTGAATGGGAGTTAGTTTTCAATTCCGCCTTACACTATTGCTCTCGATGCAGAACCTCACGATGACGCTCAACGACAAGGGCCTCTACAACTACAGCAACCAGAACTTCTTCATCGCAGACGGCCTGGGCTTCGGCAACGACCCCACGGACCCGCCGCACAACTTTGGGTACTGCATGGCCATCCACACGAGCTTCACGTACATGGGCGGCGAGGTCTTCAGCTTCACCGGCGACGACGACGTCTGGGTCTTCGTCAACGGCACCCGCATGATCGACCTCGGCGGCATCCACTCGGCCCAGAGCGCGAGCTTCACAGCCGACGACATGAACCTCGTGCCGGGCCACTCGTACAACTTCGACTTCTTCTACTGCGAGCGCCACAGCGTCGAGTCGACGTTCGCCGCAGAGACGTCGCTGTCGTTCTACCAGTGCGAGGGCGACAAGTGCGGGTACTGCCGCAGCAGGTGCAACCTGGCGGGCCCCGACAGCGACGGNCTCTGTGCTCTACAGGTCCGTGCTCCTTCTCCAACCGCCCTGTCCGCCGCGGTTATGTCCAATAGTCGCGCCAGAGTGTTCTTTGTGTTCATCCTCACGCGAGGAGCGCGCATCAGACACCAAACCAATTTTGAATTTCAGTTTGAGAATTACCGTTGTTAATTTGTAAGTCGAACTGGATGAGTTTAAATTGAACACCGAGGCAGCCAATTTCACTTCGCCCACCCGTCGTGCTCGCCGCAGGATCGTGTCCGAGAGCGAGAACAGGACGTACACGAGCTCGCTGCCGTCCGCGGGGCCAGCGCCATACCTGCCCGTCGTGAGGCCGCAGAGCATCTCGCTGCAGATGGACATCCTCGACTTCCCCACGGGCATCGCCAACCCCTGGTCCTCGGGCCCCCAGCCGCACCCGAAGACCAACCCCGACTTCGAGCAGGCCATCCTGCGCAGCGAGAAGGACATCGTGGCCAAGCAGCTGGGGCCCGACAGGCTGCCGGTGTTCTGGTGCCCCTACCCCAACAACAAGTGCCGCACTGTCTACAACCGCACCTCCTTCGACCAGTGGTTCCGCCACACGGTGATCAACGGCAAGGAGATCAACAAGTACATCTCCAAGGCACGCTCACACACTTCCATCCTCGTAGCCATTCTCTCGCTTTAGCTCAGCTGGCGGCCGAATTCAATTGTGTGCTCACTTTAGAATGAAATTGTAAATGGCCACGAGAAGTCAGCTAAGGAAGGTCACTCATACAAACCACGGTGTCCTGAATGCGCGCAGACTGTTTTCCCTGACACCAAAATTGAGCTCAGCTCACCCATTTCGCATGACACGATTGTTTCTCGATGCAGAACCTCACGATGACGCTCAACGACAAGGGCCTCTACAACTACAGCAACCAGTATTTCTTTATCGCAGACGGCCTGGGCTTCGGCAACGACCCCACGGACCCGCCGCACAACTTTGGGTACTGCATGGCCATCCACACGAGCTTCACGTACATGGGCGGCGAGGTCTTCAGCTTCACCGGCGACGACGACGTCTGGGTCTTCGTCAACGGCACCCGCATGATCGACCTCGGCGGCATCCACTCGGCCCAGAGCGCGAACTTTAGTGCCGACGACATGAACCTCGTGCCCGGTCACTCGTACAACTTCGACTTCTTCTACTGCGAGCGCCACAGCGTCCAGTCGACGTTCGCAGCAGAGACGTCGCTGTCGCTCTTCCAGTGCGAGGGCGATAAGTGCGGGTACTGCCGCAGGAGGTGCAACCTGGCGGGCCCCGACAGCGACGGGGACGGCACGCGGGACTGCCAGGACCTCTGCCCCCACGACCCCCGCAAGACAGTCCCCGGCAGGTGCGGCTGCGGTAACACAGAGGACTCGTGCCCCGAGGAGCCCGAGTGGTCCGAGGCACACAGCAGCAGCGCCGAGCCCGAGCCGGACCCCGTAGAGTCGTCGGGAGGCGAGACGCCCATCCCGCAGCCCCTGCCCTCGTCGTCGTCGTCGTCGAGCAGCAGCGCACACACAGCCTCTGAGCATAGCTCGCCGTCCTCGGGCAGCCGCGGCGAGTCGAGCGGCGCGCAGCGCAGGAGCAGCGAGAGCGGCGAACTGCCGGCGAGGCACAGCAGCGAGGGCGACTCAGGGCACAACAAGCACGCGTCGGGCGCGCTGTCCGCGGTCCCTGCGCTCGTGGCCGCCGCTGTGGTCGCTGCCGCTGCCGCGCTGTGAGCTGCGCTGGCAGAGCATGAGAGGTCTGTGCGCTGCCCTTAACTCAGCAGCACACCCACCCACCCACCCCTCCGTGCCGCTCGTCGCAGACCTCTCCCCAACGTCGCGCCGCACGTGGCGCCTTTCCTCTCCCTCCCATTCCCACGCACTGCACAACGCACGCGCACACCCCACAGGAACACAGAGAGCAGCAGGTGATATCCTCTGCTGCCAGAGACCAAATGATCGGTGCGGTATGCTGGCTGCTCATCGTGCACAGCAGGCGAGCTGCAACAAATGGCGGAAATGGTAGCGTGCAACGGCTCTGAGGGTCCGCAGTTGCCGAGACAAGCAACAAACACAGCCACAGAGCCCGCACCGCTGCTCTGGGCGCCGCGGGGCTCTGCGGCTCCTGTGGACGTGCCGAGAGGCAGCGTGGACCAGCGGGATCATCCCAGCGGGGCGCGACTGCACCTGTGGCAGTAATTTCCGAGAGGAAGAAAACAAAGGGAAATATCCGGAGCAACGCTCCGCGAATACCCGAAAGCGGAGAGCCTGTGATATCATCTTCACTTCTCCAGAACGCACAGGCTGAGCACACCCCCGCGCGCATACCCCAACTTTTGTGCACCATGCCTCGCTTGAATTCGCTCCTTCACGCAAGCCTCGCCTGCGCTGTGCTCTGTACGCCCCGCAGCCACGAACCACGAACACTCCCGTCCTGGGTTATTTTGTGTTTGGGTGACTGTGTTCCCCTGCAGTTTCCGCCGGTGCAGTCGCTGCGCGGGCGCCGTTCCTGATGTACCTCAGCAAGGTCGAGACGCGGTGCCCCACGGCGCGGGACCACTCTTCGCAGACGGTGTTCCACTACAAGCTGCAGGTCAGGAGCGGGCCCGCCCTCGACTCGATCACGCTGCAGATGGACCCCAGCTGGCCCACGGACCGCAAGGCCACGTTCGACCCCTCGACCAACCTCACGGGGCTCAAGTTCGAGTTCGGCACCCCCGTGCAGCCCGGGCAGGAGACCGAGTTCAGCTTCACAATCAAGGACACCTTCGACAACGTGGGCTCTGTGCTCTACAGGTGCCGTTGGACTTCGTTTTACCGTTTGGGAACTTAGCTCACGAAGTGCACCTTTAGGGTGGTGTCCAAGAGCGAGGGCAAGGCGTATACGTACTGGCTCGCGTCCGCTGGGCCGGCGCCGTACATCCCCATCGTCAAGCCCAATGCGCTCAAGCTGAAGATGGACATCTACGACTTCCCCACGGGACTCGGCAGCCAAGGCCGCAAGATCAACCAGGACTTCGAGTACACGCTGGGCAGCGAGAAGAACATCGTCAAGACGCAGCTGGGCCCTGACAGGCTGCCCGTGTACTGGTGCCCGCGAGGCTGCAAGACAGTGCACAGCAAGGCGTCGTTCGACCAGTGGTTCCGCCTCTCGACCGAGAGGGGCGAGGAGGTCAACCGCTACATCACCAAGGACCTCACGATGACCCTCAACGACAAGGGCCTCTACGCCTACAACAACCAGAACTTCTTCATCGCAGACGGCCTGGGCTTCGGCAACGACAAGACGAACCCGCCGCACAACTTTGGGTACTGCATGGCCATCCACACGAGCTTCACGTACATGGGCGGCGAGGTCTTCAGCTTCACCGGCGACGACGACGTCTGGGTCTTCGTCAACGGCACCCGCATGATCGACCTCGGTGGTGTGCACTCGGCCGAGAGCGGCAGCTTCAAGGCGGACGACATGAACCTCGTGCCCGGCCACTCGTACAACTTCGACTTCTTCTACTGCGAGCGCCACACGTCGCGCTCCACGTTCGCGGCAGAGACGTCGCTGTCGCTGTTCAAGTGCGAGGGCGACAAGTGCGGGTACTGCCGCAACAGGTGCCACCTGGCGGGCCCCGACAGCGACGGCGACGGCACGCGGGACTGCCAGGACCTCTGCCCCCGCGACCCCCGCAAGACAGTCCCCGGCAGGTGCGGCTGCGGCAAGTCCGAGGACCTGTGCCCCCTCCCGGTGGCGTCGTCGTCGAGCACCTCCGATGAGCCCACGCCGGACCCCACCTCGTCCATCGTGACACCCGACCCTCAGCCCGCGGTGTCGTCGTCGTCGTCCAAGCGCGCCTCGCAGAGCGCGTCCGTGGCAGCGAGCAGCGCGCACTCGGTCCCCGCCGTCTCGAGCTCGGAGCACAGCGACGCGATGCCATCGCACGCGCACGAGAGCAGCGCCAGGCACAGCAGCGCGGCCGCCCCGGAGTCCTCGAGCAGCAGCGAAGTGCGCAGGGCCGCGTCGTCTGGGGCTCTGCGTGCGCTGCCCGCAGTCGCTGCTGTCGCCGCGATGTGCGTGGCTGCCGCAGCGCTCTGAGAACGTCCCCGGCCATCGGGAGACTGTGGAGCAGCTGGCGCCATCGATGCCGCAGGCTGCCCGCACACGCACGCCACCAGAAGGCCCTCGTGCGAGCTGCGAGCGTGGGGCTTGAATTGGTGCGCGTATTTCAGAGGACACGGCAACATGAATCCACTTAGTGTGACCGAGCTGCAGCGCAACGGGATAGGTGTCACTGCAGAGGGGTTAGCCCTGCTGAACTTTCCGCAGGAGGTGGTGTGGATATTAACTTATTCAGTAATCATGCAGTCGATGGAGCCCCAGATCTTGAAAGCGGTTCACAGAGCTTGACAGCAATCCACTGCAGGCGCCAGCAGGTCCTGACGGGTGGCGGCGCTATAGAAACCTGACCCCGAAATCCGTTTTGGAAATCTCCTCTTGTCGTTGACCTCTGCGATCAGCACAGCGGAACAACTGCAAGTGGGGACCGAGACTACCTCTTACGGTACATCAGAGCGGAAGTGCGTACTCGAGCGGTGGCAAAGGACTGACGATCAGGCGCAAGCAAAGCACGGCCCTGCGATATCAAGGCGAGATGCACAATTCCTGCACACAGACTGCACCTCGCCCTCCTCTTTATCGGTGTGACAACAGGCCCAGCGCCCATGCCCCGGCCACCCACGGTCAGTCCGCGGGTGGGGGTAACACCGACGAGTCCCGCCAGGGCAGCACCGAATTTTGTTATGCGCAACTTCCCAATCCACCAAAAAAACGGTCGGGCACCGAAATCTTCGCCACAGGCGTCTCACCCGTTTTTCACTTATTAAACAACGGCTCCCGCAAAGCCCGCACATAAGCAGGCACAGGCATCCGACATGCCCCGCTCGAGCTCACTCGTGTTCGCCTCTCTGGTCTGCGCGCTGCTCTGTACGCACAGCATGCGAGATGCCCTGTCCTTTGCCTTCGGTTCTTTTAGCTTATTCGCCGAGTCACCCCAATTTGCTCCCCCGCAAAGGTGCATCTGGAGCGCGCGCTGCGCGGGCACCGTTCCTGATGTACCTCGGCAATGTCGAGGTGCAGTGCCCCACGGCGCGGGACCACTCGTCGCAGACGGTGTTCCACTACAAGCTGCAGGTCCGGAGCGGGCCCGCCCTCGACTCGATCACGCTGCAGATGGACCCCAGCTGGCCCACGGACCGCAAGGCCACCTTCGACCCCTCGACCAACCTCACGGGGCTCAAGTTCGAGTTCGGCACCCCCGTGCAGCCCGGGCAGGAGACAGAGTTCAGCTTCACGATCAAGGACACCTTCGACAACGTGGGCTCGGTGCTCTACAGGTGCGGTTTCTCACCCTGTTTGCGAACCATCCAGAGCGTTATTGAACCTTTTCTCGGTGCTTGCTGCTGTGAAGTGTTGTTTCCCAGACCACTAAGATGGCGTACACGAGCTGGCTCACGTCGGCTGGACCGGCGCCGTACCTGCCCGTCGTGAAGCCGCAGTCGATCAAACTGAAGATGGACATCTTCGACTTCCCCTCGGGCCGCGGAACTGCCAAAAAGACCAACAATGACTTCGAGGACAAAACCGGAAGCGAGAAGAACATAGTGGCGACGCAGCTGGGCTCCGACAGGCTGCCAGTCTACTGGTGCCCCAACGGATGCCACACCGTCGAGAGTAAGAGGACGTTTGACCAGTGGTTCCGCAACACAACAGGCGTCAACAAGTATGCCACCAAGGACCTCACGATGACGCTCAACGACAAGGGCCTCTACGCGTACAGCAACCAGAATTTCTTCATCGCAGACGGAGTTGGCTACGGGTCTGAAGACTCGTTCATGAATCACAACTTCGCCTACTGCATGGCCATCCACACGAGCTTCACGTACATGGGTGGCGAGGTCTTCAGCTTCACCGGCGACGACGACGTCTGGGTCTTTGTCAACGGCACCCGCATGATCGACCTCGGTGGCGTCCACACGGCCGAGAGCGGCAGCTTCAAGGCGGACGACATGATGCTGGTGCCCGGCCACTCGTACAACTTCGACTTCTTCTACTGCGAGCGCCACACGACGCAGTCCACGTTCGCGGCAGAGACGTCGCTGTCGCTGTTCAAGTGCGAGGGCGACAAGTGCGGGTACTGCCGCAGCAGGTGCCACCTGGCGGGCCCCGACAGCGACGGGGACGGCACGCGGGACTGCCAGGACCTCTGCCCCCACGACCCCCACAAGACAGTCCCCGGCAGGTGCGGCTGCGGCAAGTCCGAGGACCTGTGCCCCCTCCCGGTGACATCGTCGTCGTCGTCGGAGACCGCGTCAGTCCCAGCCGCGTCATCGACGCCAGCCTCGCAGCCCCAGCCGTCGTCGTCCAAGCACAGCGCTGTGAGCTCGGCAGCGGCAGCGAGCAGCACGCACGCGGACTCGGGCGCCTCGGGAAGCGGCGCGCATCTCAGCTCGTCCAAGAGCGGCGGGAACCACCACGGGGGCAGCGCCGCAGCCAGCAGCGTATCGAGCGGGCAGGAGGTCCCGGGGGAGCACAGCAGCAGCGCCAAGCACTACACGTCTGGCGCGCTGCGCGTGGTCCCTGCGGCTGCCGCTGTTCTATTTGCGGCGATGCTCTGAGGATCCCACTGCCGCCTGCACGCGGCCCCGCACAGCACAGCACAGACACCTATACAACATAGGCATACATTGATGATTGAGGAACGCCACATGCGCGGCTGCAGACGTGCACTGTTGAGGATTGCCTTGCGAAATGCGGACCCGGCGATTTGAGGAGCGGCATTCTCCACCGTTTCCAAACGCCCGCGGGGTGCAGCGACCAAGAGAAGCTCCACCTGTGACCCAGGCTCGGATGGCACACTGGCTGGCCGTTAGTGCATCCGCGTCCGCGAACATACGACCGTTTTCCCGTTTTCCGAAAAGGCTCGCGGATCGAATGAACACTGAATCAAAAGGATCGACGAAAAGTACACAAAACCTCAACGGCACACGGGCGGCCTAGAAGTACCGCCATCGCTCGTGTGCTCTGCGAGATGACCAAACAGTGTGCTGGCGCGGAGGACTGCACGTTCCGCGTGGACCTTTCGTGTAATTTTCATTCGTGCAGAGGGCCGGTGGCTTTAAAACGCTCTCAAGCCTGAAAGATCCGCAAGCCACAAACAACAACACTTTTTGCCAGAACACTACCCCCACACACCAACTAGCGCAAGCCCGGAACTACCATGGCCCGCGCATACCCCCTCCTTATCGCCACCGCTATCTGCCTCGCGCTCAGTGCGTTACCCGCGAGAAACCGCATTCTTCTTGTTTCTTGTGCTGACTTGGTTTTTCCGCACTAATAGGTGCAACACGAGCGCACGAGACAATGCCTCCTTTCATGCTGTACCTCGACAGGGCCGTCCCGCGGTGCCCCACAGCCACCGACCACTCGTCAGAGACGCTCTTCAAATACGTCCTGATGGTCAGCAATACCGCGGCGCCCGTGGACTCGCTGACGCTGCAGACGGACCCCAGCTGGCCCACGGTGCCCAGGGCCGCCTTCGATCCCAAGACCAACCTCACGGGGATCAAGATCACCTTCAACCCGCCCGCGCAGCCCGGGCAGGAGACCCCCTTCAGCTTCAAGATCATGGACACGTTCGACACAGTGGCTTCGGCCTTCTACAGGTGCGGTCCGCTGCTGTTTCGGGGCATAAAAACGATGTCGAGGAGCCCCACACTTTCATGTGCGATTCCTGCTCTGACGGCTCTGCTGCGTGAGCACAGTGTCGTGACCAAGAGCGACGGCAAGGTGTACCCGCTGTCCATCTCTGGTGCTGCGCCCGCCCCGTTCGTCGTGCTGCCCAAGCCCAAGACACTGAGCCTCAAGATGGATATCTTCGACTTCCCCGCGGGCATGTACGACAGCAACAAGCCCTGGGACCAGCAGCAGAAAAAGACCAACCCCGACTTCGAGAACGTGCTGGGCAGCGAGAAGGACATCGTCAGGACGCAGCTGGGCCCCGACAGGCTGCCCGTGTACTGGTGCCCCAACGGCTGCCACACCGTGCGGAACAAGACGACGTTTGACCAGTGGTTCCGCAACACAACAGACGTCAACAAGTACATCGCCAAGGACCTCACGATGACGCTCAACGACAAGGGCCTCTACGCGTACAGCAATCAGTACTTCTTCATCGCAGACGGCCTGGGCTTCGGCAACGACCCCACGAACCCGCCGCACAACTTCGCCTACTGCATGGCCATCCACACGAGCTTCACGTACATGGGCGGCGAGGTCTTCAGCTTCACCGGCGACGACGACGTCTGGGTCTTCGTCAACGGCACCCGCATGATCGACCTCGGCGGCGTCCACTCGGCCCAGAGCGACAGCTTCAAGGCGGACGACCTGCACCTCGTGCCCGGCCACTCATATGACTTTGACTTCTTCTACTGCGAGCGCCACACGTCGCAGTCCACGTTCGCCGCAGAGACGTCGCTTGCGCTGTACCAGTGCGAGGGCGTCACGTGCGGGTACTGCAGGGGCCGCTGCATCTACGACGGGCCCGACAGCGACGGGGACCGCACGCACGACTGCGAGGACCTCTGCCCCCAGGACCCCGACAAGATCGTCCCGGGCAAGTGCGGGTGCGGCAAAACCGAGGACTCGTGCGTGCCGCCTCCTCCGGTAGTCGTCGTGTCGTCGTCGTCTTCGCGCCGCGCGGTGTCGTCGAGCTCAGCTCCTGACCCTCAGCCCCTGCCCACGTCGTCGTCGTCGTCGTCCAAGCACACCGCTCCTGCCAGCAGCTCGTCGTCGACGGCAGCGGCCAGCAGCAGCAGGCACGTGGACCCCATAGTCTCGGAGAGCTCCTCTGCCTCGAGGCCTGCGGACCACAGCAGCTCCAGCGGTCACGTGGTGCCCCCAGCGCACTCGAGCAGCTCCGCACGGACTTGGTCGTCGTCGTCGAAGACATCGAGTTCCAAGCACACGGACCCCGTCGTCACCGACAGCTCCGCGTCGTCGACGGACCGCAGCGAGCACACGGGCGGCAGCAACAGCGACAGCAGCGACGGCCACCCCGCGCAGTCTTCGTCGTCGCCGTCGAGGGCCGGGAGCTCGAGCCACTCGGCACCGCAGCGCAGCAGCGCCAGCGCCAGCGGCAGCAGCAGCGCGAGGCGCAGCGGGAGCGCCGCAGGGAGCAGCAGCGCGGCCAAGATGAGCGGCAGCGGCAGCGCCCCAAGGGCTGCGAGCTCGGAGCGAGAGAGCGGGTCGTCCGCGTCCACCGGCAACGACGTGCTGCACGAGGAGTCCGGGGCGGCGGCACCAGCGGCTGCCCTGGCGCTGGCCGCGGCCGCGCTGCTGCTGCAGGGGCTCTGAGAGCCGCGGGGGGCCACCGCGGAGACACACGCACACTCGCAGGCATCGCACGCGCGGCGCCACCGACACGCGAAATACACGTAACGGAGAGTCGTCGCTTGTGCTCACTTCGTTGCCTCCATTCCCCCTTCCAGTGTCGAGTGCTCTCAGGAAGCCACACCTCTCGGCTACAATACACATAACGGAGAGTCGTCGCTTGTGCTCACTTCGTTGCCTCCCTTTTCCCCCTCCCAGTGCGGTTGATGGCTCTGAGGAAGCTACACCACTCGACTACTGAACAGAATCCCTGCGCGCACACAGCAGCAGAGGGCACCCGTCTTTGAGAGCGGGACACTGGCAGTCGAGTTGTTCGGGTGTCCCAGTGCATGGAGTGCCCTCGGCGCTGCTCCGTGCTCGCAACGGCGCTGCGAGTCAGAAAGTTGCGCACATCCCTGAGCGCTCCTGTGTTTTCCTCGTCGTCTGTTGCTGTTGTTGCCGCCTGTTCTCAACGGCTCTCTGAGTCAGAAAGTTGTGCTCCCCGGATGCTATCTGTGCCCTCGGCTGCTGTTCTCCTGTTCTGACGGCAACGACCCGCTCACTCGGTCTCAGCGCAGAGCCCAGCAGAAGGAGCTGCTGACACGCCAGCCCCGATTGGGCCTGCTCGCCCCTCGCTTGAAGGAACCGCCGGGGAGCACCCCCACCCCCAAACCTGGAAAGGTGTCGGAATACAACGTTTTTCCCACAGTGCCCTAAGAGCCGAGGAGAATCGGAGCGCACACACACATTCTTTCACAACAGCACCCACACCACATATTAATAGCACAGCGGCAGAGCTGCACGCCCCCCATGCCCGCACACATCCACCTGGCCCTGGCCCTCGGCTTGGCCATGCTCGGTACGGCACACATGCTTTGGCCTCGCCCGGTGAGGCCGGCAGAGCAACAAACCGCAACTGACAAACAAACAAATACACAACAAACACGCAAACAAACACCAAAGGTGCAGCAACGAGTGCACGCCAATCGACGCCTTCGTTCCTGCTGTACCTCTCAGGCTACGAGCCGCGGTGCCCCACGGCGCAGGACCACTCGTCCGAGACGGTGTTCCGCTACAAGCTGCGGGTCAAGAGGCCGCCGGCCATCGCCTCGATCACGCTGCAGACGGACCCCAGCTGGCCCACGGTGCCCAGGGCCTCGCTCGACCCCGAGACCAACCTCACGGGGCTCCGCTTCGAGTTCGACACCCCCGTGCAGCCCGAGCATGAGGCCGAGTTGAGCTTCACGGTGCAGGACACCTTCGACAACGTGGGCTCTGTGCTCTACAGGTGCGCCCCACACAACACGTCACGACAGCAGCACATCGGCGCAGCAGCTCAGCACAGCGGCGGGTCTGTGTGGGGCGCAGGGTTGTGTCGGCGAGCGGGGGCGAGGTGATGACCAACTGGCTGGCGTATGCGGGGCCAGCGCCGTACCTGCCCATCGCCAAGCCGCAGAGCATCTCGCTCAGGATGGACATCTTCGACTTCCCCACCGGTATCAAAGGGAGGCAACGCAAGACCAACCCAGACTTTGAGAACAAGAAGGGCGACGACAGGAACATCGTGGCCAAGCAGCTGGGCCCCGACAGGCTGCCCGTGTACTGGTGCCCCAACGGATGCCACACCGTCGAGAGTAAGAGGACGTTTGACCAGTGGTTCCGCAACACAACTGACGTCAACAAGTACATCACCAAGGACCTCACGATGACGCTCAACGACAAGGGCCTCTACGCGTACAACAACCAGGAGTTCTTCATCGCGGACGGCCTGGGCTTCGGCAACGACAAGACGAACCCGCCGCACAACTTTGGGTACTGCATGGCCATCCACACGAGCTTCACGTACATGGGCGGCGAGGTCTTCAGCTTCACCGGCGACGACGACGTCTGGGTCTTCGTCAACGGCACCCGCATGATCGACCTCGGGGGGATACACGGGGCCGAGACCGCGAGCTTCAGTGCCGACGACATGATGCTTGTGCCGGGCCACTCGTACAACTTCGACTTCTTCTACTGCGAGCGCCACACGTCGCAGTCCACGTTCGCCGCAGAGACGTCGCTGTCGATGTTCAAGTGCGAGGGCGACAAGTGCGGGTACTGCCGCAGCAGGTGCGGCCTGGCGGGCCCCGACAGCGACGGGGACGGCACGCGGGACTGCCAGGACCTCTGCCCCCACGACCCCCGCAAGACAGTCCCCGGCAGGTGCGGCTGCGGCAGCACAGAGGACTCGTGCCCCCTCCCGGTGACGTCGTCTTCGAGCATCGCCGACGACGAGCCCACGCCGGACCCCGCAGTGTCCTCTGGCCTCCAGCCCCTGCCCTCGTCGTCGGCGGTAGTGCGCAGCTCAGCAAGGATGCCTGACGCCGAGAGCAGCTCGGACGTGACCCCTGCAGGACCGGGGAGGGACTCCTCCAGAGGCAGCAGCGAGCAGGGCAGCAGCAGCCGTGCGCCCAGCAGTGGGAGTGTCCAGACCGCGAGCAGCGAGAGCAGTGAGGACGTGGCTCCGCTGCCGACGCGAAGCAGCAATGCCGGGCAGCAGTACACCTCCGCTGCGCTCGCAATCGCTCCTGCTGCTGTCGCTGCTGCAGCGGCTGTGTGTGCCCTTGTGTGACCCACGCTGAAGACCGCTGAAGACAGGGTGGAAGCTCCCCCTGGGTGGGGCCAACCCCCTCCACTTGAGCGGAAGGGCGTGGGTGAGAACCACCGAGGCGAGAGCCAGAGCAGCAGTACGTGCGAGGGCGATACGGCTGCTCTTGAGTACCAACGCACACGTTCATTCATTGTGGAATAGAGCCCTGCAGAGCACGTTGCCTTTTCCAACTCCCGGGGGGGAACAGCAGAACAAGCGCAATGCAATCATCGCAGAACTCGACAGTCCTGGCATGGCTGTGATCAACTCCAAGGAGAAGTCTACTGATATACTGCGAGGGCGGTGTGCATGCGAAAGCAGAGGACTGCACCTCCGATAGTGCCGATTTCTGATGTGCAGCCTCCGCGAGGGTCCATAGACGGGAATCCATTCCTCATTGGGCCACAGAGACAACAACTGCCGGTCCACACAAGTTCGCACGCCGGCGAGCCCCTCCTGCACAGCGATGCCCCACACACAGCCGCAGGCACTCCTCCTTCCCGCCGTCGCCTGCGCCCTGCTCTGTGCGCCGTCCCGTTGCTCCCTCTCGGGGCTCACAAATTGTGCATCTCGCGCACTTACTTTTTTTCGAAGGTGCACTGCGTGCGCACGCGCTGCCCGGCTATGGCCTGTTCCTTGACTCCGCCAGCGCGCAGTGTCCCACGGCGCAGAACCGCTCGGCGCGCAGCACGCGCTTCTCGTACATGCTCGCGGTGAACAAGGGGACGCCCTCTGTGGACTCTGTTACCCTGCAGGCGGACCCCAGCTGGCCCACGGTGCCCAGGGCTGCCTTCGACCCCGCCACCAACCTCACGGGGCTCCGCTTCGTCTTCGACCCCCCTGTGGAGCCCGGCAGGCACGCCTTCTTCGCGTTCACGGTCCTCGACACATTCGACATGATGGCGGCCATGTACTACAGGTGCGCCGTTCGCACGAGTGCCCTGAGGCACAAATTCAACTGACTGACTCGCATCTCGCTCTCGCGCGACGCGCAGCGTTGTGTCCCAGAGCGCGGGCAAGACGACACCCCTGTACATCAGGAGCGAGGGCCCCGCTCCATTTATCGAGACTCCGAAGCCCAAGACAATTACACTGCGGATGGACATATTCGACTTCCCCACAGGCATTAACAAGTCACAGGAGAAGACAAACCCAGACTTCGAGCAGCACAACATGGGCGGCGAGAAGGACATCGTGGCCAAGCAGCTGGGCCCCGACAGACTGCCCCTATACTGGTGCCCACAGGGCTGTAGGACAGTGCACAACAAAACGACGTTTGACCAGTGGTTCCGCAACACAACAAACGTCAACAAGTACATCACCAAGGACCTCACGATGACCCTCAACGACAAGGGCCTCTACGCGTACAGCAATCAGAATTTTTTCATCGCAGACGGCCTGGGCTTCGGCAACGACCCCACGAACCCGCCGCACAACTTTGGGTACTGCATGGCCATCCACACGAGCTTCACGTACATGGGCGGCGAGGTCTTCAGCTTCACCGGCGACGACGACGTCTGGGTCTTTGTCAACGGCACCCGCGTCATCGACCTCGGTGGCGTCCACGGGGCCCAGAGCGGCAGCTTCAGAGCGGACGACATGAACCTCGTGCCCGGCCACTCGTACGACTTCGACTTCTTCTACTGCGAGCGCCACACGTCGCGCTCCACGTTCGCCGCAGAGACGTCGCTGTCCTTCTTTGGGTGCAAGGGCGACTGGTGTGGGACGTGTCGCAGCAGCTGCCTCACGGCGGGCCCCGACAGCGACGGGGACGGCACGCGGGACTGTCAGGACCTCTGCCCCCACGACCCCCGCAAGACAGTCCCCGGTAGGTGCGGCTGCGGTACGCCAGACACGGACTCGTGCGGATCTCCAGTGGTGGCGTCGTCAGTGCGCCTGAGCGTATCGAGCAGCTCGAGTGAGGCGTCTGGCCCCCAGACATCATCGAGGCCTCGAGACAGCACAACAAGCACCCCAGCATCTGCGAGCTCTGAGCCGTACGTGCATTCTAGAATCCCCTGGAGCGAGCACAGCAGCAGCAGCAGCGAGAGGGCTGCACCGCCGAGAGAAAGCAGCACCGTTGCAGTCTCTGGCTCGCACGAGGGCTCGAGCTCGGCCACACAGCTCGAGGGCGCCAGCGAGCAGAGCGACGCCGTTTCCTCAGTTCCCCATCTGAGTGGAGGCGGACCAGCGAGCAGCAGAGCGCGCGACAGTGCGTCGGCAGCATGGAGCCGTGTCGCGGAGCACGCCCAGTCGGAGGCCGTTCTCGCGGCGGCCAGTTCAGCGGGCCTTGTTCTGGCAGCCGCAGCAGTTCTGTTCTGAGAGGGCCACACAGAGCACACTTCGAACGGAGAGCAGAGGCTGTGCCTCTGAGTCCAGAATGCCAATTGCTCTTGCTCTTTCACACTTGGCGCCGCACAAAACATGCCACAATGACGTAGGATAAGGCCGCCGTGATGCCTGTGTTGAGAACACACACACCTGGTGTTCGGAATGGGTCTCTCTGCTGCTGCTGCTCCCACTAGTTAACCCCGAGATTCACAACCCCCCAGTGCCCGCAGTGTGANTCCTCACGAGTGGCTTTGAGGCACTTATGCAACGGACTGACTCGCGTCTCGCTCTCGTGCGACGCGCAGTGTTGTGTCCAAGAGCGCGGGCAAGACGACACCCCTGTACATCAGGAGCGAGGGCCCCGCTCCGTTTATCGCGACGCCGAAGCCCAAGACAATTACACTGCGGATGGACATATTCGACTTCCCCACAGGCATTAACAAGTCACAGGAGAAGACAAACCCAGACTTCGAGCAGCACAACATGGGCGGCGAGAAGGACATCGTGGCCAAGCAGCTGGGACCCGACAGACTGCCCGTGTACTGGTGCCCCAATGGATGCAAGACAGTGCACAGCAAGGAGTCGTTTGACCAGTGGTTCCGCAACACAACAGACGTCAACCGCTACATCACCAAGGACCTCACGATGACCCTCAACGACAAGGGCCTCTACGCCTACAACAACCAGGAGTTCTTCATCGCAGACGGCCTGGGCTTCGGCAACGACCCCACGAACCCGCCGCACAACTTTGGGTACTGCATGGCCATCCACGCACAGCAGCAGCAGCAGCGAGAGGGCTGCACCGCCGAGGGAAAGCAGCACCGGGGCAGTCTCTGGCTCGCACGAGGGCTCGAGCTCAGCCACACAGCTCGAGGGCGCCAGCGAGCAGAGCGACGCCGTTTCCTCAGTTCCCCATCTGAGTGGAGGCGGACCAGCGAGCAGCAGAGCGCGCGACAGTGCGTCGGCAGCATGGAGCCGTGTCGCGGAGCACGCCCAGTCGGAGGCCATTCTCGCGGCGGCCAGTTCAGCGGGTCTTGTTCTGGCAGCCGCAGCAGTTCTGTTCTGAGAGGGCCACACAGAGCACACTTCGAACGGAGAGCAGAGGCTGTGCCTCTAAGTGAGTCCAGAATGCCAATTGCTCTTGCTCTTTCACACTTGGCGCCGCACAAAACATGCCACAATGACGTAGGATAAGGCCGCTGGTGATGCCTGTGCTCAGAACACACACGCCTGGTGTTCGGAATGTGTGTCTCTGCTGCTGCTGCTGCTCCCACTAGTTAACCCCGAGATTCACAACCCCCCAGTGCCCGCAGTGTGAGGGCAAATCAATGTCGCAAAAAGGGGGTGGCTTTCAATTCTGTCGAATGGAATGCCTATCAGAGTGAATACAGTCTGCTCACGGGGAAATCCCAAGGAGTCCCAGAGATGGGTCCCATGAATGACATAGACGCAATATGGCATGCGGCAGATCTACTCCAGTACATGCGCAAACCAGGTACCGGAAATGTATACGAATGTAAGAAAACGGTGTGGAGTAACAACCCCACTGTTAGAGTGAGGGTCTCACGCCAAAGGTTAAAAGCCCGTCCACTCGAGCATACCTCCCCGCTCTTTGCCGCACTCCCACAACCCATCAGCCCAGCACACAGCCAAAGAAGAGGCCCTCCATGTGCACGATCACGGTCCCGACCCTCGCTGCCCTCGCTCTGCTGCTCTGTGCGGAGCCACAACATCGCAGACTGCAGCAACGCTACATAGCAACTGACACAACACACACAACAAAACAACCGCCCACGCCCCCGCAAACAAAAAGATGCAGCAGCAGCGAGCGCACGCCCCTCTACACCGCCGTTCCTTCTGACCCTGGAGAGCCACACGCCGCGGTGCCCCACGGCGCAGGACCACTCGTCCGAGACGGTGTTCCGCTACAAGCTGCAGATCAGGAGGCCGCCGGCCATCGCCTCGGTGACGCTGCGGACGGACCCCAGCTGGCCCACGGTGCCCAGGGCCTCGCTCGACCCCGAGACAAACCTCACAGGGCTCCGCTTCGTCTTCGACCCCCCACTGCTGCCCACCAACGCGAGCTTCTTCAGCTTCACGGTGCAGGACACCTTCGACAACGTGGGCTCTGTGCTCTACAGGTGCGCCCCACACAACACGTCACGGCAGCAGCACATCAGCGCAGCAGCTCAGCACAGCGACGGCCTCGCTCTGGGTCTGTGGGGCGCAGGGTTGTGTCGGCGAGCGGGGGCGAGGTGATGACCAACTGGCTGGCGTTTGCGGGGCCAGCGCCGTACCTGCCCATCGTCAAGCCGCAGAGCATCTCGCTCAGGATGGACATCTTCGACTTCCCCACTGGCATCAACAGTGCGCAGCCCAAAACCAACGAGGACTTCGAATACTGGCAAATGGGTAGCGAGAAGGACATCGTCAAGACGCAGCTGGGACCCGACAGGCTGCCCGTGTACTGGTGCCCCAATGGATGCAGGACAGTGCACAGCAAGGCGTCGTTTGACCAGTGGTTCCGCAACACAACAGACGTTAACAAGTACATCACCAAGGACCTCACGATGACCCTCAACGACAGGGGCGTCTACGCCTACAACAACCAGGAGTTCTTCATCGCAGACGGCCTGGGCTTCGGCAACGACCCCACGGACCCGCCGCACAACTTCGGGTACTGCATGGCCATCCACACGAGCTTCACGTACATGGGCGGCGAGGTCTTCAGCTTCACCGGCGACGACGACGTCTGGGCCTTTGTCAACGGCACCCGCGTCATCAACCTCGGGGGGATGCATGGTGCTGAGAGCGCGAGCTTTAGTGCCGACGACATGAACCTCGTGCCCGGCCACTCGTACAACTTCGACTTCTTCTACTGCGAGCGCCACACGTTCAAGTCCACATTCGCCGCAGAGACGTCGCTGTCGCTCTACCAGTGCGAGGGCGACAAGTGCGGGTACTGCCGCAGCAGGTGCCACCTGGCGGGCCCCGACAGCGACGGCGACGGCACGCGGGACTGCCAGGACCTCTGCCCCCGCGACCCCCGCAAGACAGTCCCCGGCAGGTGCGGCTGCGGCAGCACAGAGGACTCGTGCCCCCTCCCCCCCGAGTCCTCGTCGAGCATCGCCGACGACGAGCCCACGCCGGACCCCGTGGAGTCGTCGGGAGCGCCGCCTGACCCCCAGCCCCTGCCCTCGTCGTCGTCGTCGGAGCGCCATTCTTCCTCGAGCAGCTCGCACGCCATTCCCGTGATGCCCCAGAGCAGCAGCTCCTCGGCGGAGAGCAGTGACCGTCAGAGCAGCGGCGGGCAGAACAGCGGTGACGTGGCGCCACAACCCGAGAGGCTGAGCAGCAGCGCAGGGCACCGGCAGGCGTCTGCAGCGCCGACCGTGGCTCCTGCTGCGGCCGCTGCTGTCGTTGCTGTGATGGCGGCCTTTGCCTGAGTCGCCCAGTCGGCGACCTCAGAGGCCAGAGGGCCGTGCATGTGGCTCTCAGTACCCCGGGGCACAGACGCACTCCAACACTCCAACAGCTTCGCAAACGTGTCCTGGCTTCATGATCGTTGTTCGTCTCAGGTGTGGACAGAATGGCGAGCAGAGCTGCGGCTGAGTCCCTGTTGGCAGCCAGCTTCGTTGCAGCTGCGTTCAGGCAACGCGTTGACACACGGTCCCAGCTGGCGCACAGCTGTCACAGGCCGACAGCAGGGGTGCGCTCCACCCCTCCCCCGTCAACGTCTTCAGGCCCACAACCGCGTTGCCCAGAAGCCAGCGACCAGCACAGCACGGCCCTCACGCCTTGCGCTCATCAGACTCAACTCGCAGCCATAGTGTGGCAGGCTGATCTTCAACTCTTGGAATCCACAAGCAACACTTGAAAGCACGCGAGCCCTACCGGAATCATTCACTGATGTGCGCGGGGCCACACGGGAGCCGGGTGGGTGCACTAAAGTTGCACAGCAATGGTCTTCCCTGTTAAATTGATTAATCCAACACCGTGCGGAAAACCGAGCATCCACACGCCTCGGGAAGAGCGCGGGGGATGGGCCCTCATTACACACTGATACAACTGTGGCCACTGACCGATCTCCGGAGCCCGCACAAAACAGGTACCGGGAAATATCATACAGCGGTGTGGGCTAGTGGACTTCACAGCATCACTGACGCTCTTATAGAATACCTCTTTCACGGAGGTGCCTCTCTTGCCGCCCCAGCGCACCCGCACAGCACCGCCACAGCACCGAAGCCACCTCCATGCGCGCGACATCAGCCCCGGTCCTCGTCGCCCTCGCCCTGCTGCTCTGTGCGGTGCCCCCTCCTTCGCTACCGCAGGCCCCGGCAACGCTTGCCACCGCAACTGACAAACAAACAAAAACAAAACAAACGCGCAACAAACACCAAAGGTGCAGCAGCAGTGAGTGCCCGTGCGACCACACCGCCGTTCCTGCTGTTCCTGGACCACCACGCGCCCCGGTGCCCCACGGCGCAGGACCACTCGTCCGAGACGGTGTTCTACTACAAGCTGCGGGTCAAGTCGCCGCCGGCCATCGCCTCGATCACGCTGCAGACGGACCCCAGCTGGCCCACGGTGCCCAGGGCCTCGCTCGACCCCGAGACCAACCTCACAGGGCTCCGCTTCGAGTTCAACCCTCCCGCGCAGCCCGGGCAGGAGACCCCCTTCAGCTTTACGGTGCAGGACACCTTCGACAACGTGGGCTCTGTGCTCTACAGGTGCGCCCCACACAACACGTCACAGCAGCAGGACATCAGCGCAGCAGCTCAGCTCAGCGACGGGCCTGTGTGGGGCGCAGGGTTGTGTCGGCGAGCGGGGGCGAGGTGATGACGCACTGGCTGGCGTATGCGGGGCCAGCGCCGTACCTGCCCATCGTCAAGCCGCAGAGCATCTCGCTCAGGATGGACATCTTCGACTTCCCCACCGGCTTAGGTGCCAAAAAGATCAACGAGGACTTCGAGTACTGGCAAATGGGCAGCGAGAAGGACATCGTCAAGACGCAGCTGGGCCCTGACAGGCTGCCCGTGTACTGGTGCCCGCGAGGCTGCAGGACAGTGCACAGCAAGGCGTCGTTCGACCAGTGGTTCCGCAACGTCAGCAGAACGCCCGAGGGCTACGAGGTCAACCGCTACATCACCAAGGACCTCACGATGACGCTCAACGACAAGGGCCTCTACGCGTACAACAACCAGGAGTTCTTCATCGCAGACGGCCTGGGCTTCAGCCCCGCAGACGATCGCGAAGGACACAACTTTGGGTACTGCATGGCCATCCACACGAGCTTCACGTACATGGGCGGCGAGGTCTTCAGCTTCACCGGCGACGACGACGTCTGGGTCTTTGTCAACGGCACCCGCATGATCGACCTCGGCGGCATCCACTCGGCCGAGAGCGGCAGCTTCCGTGCCGACGACATGAACCTCGTGCCCGGTCACTCGTACAACTTCGACTTCTTCTACTGCGAGCGCCACACGTCGCGCTCCACGTTCGCGGCAGAGACGTCGCTGTCGCTGTTCCAGTGCGAGGGCGACAAGTGCGGGTACTGCCGCAGCAGGTGCCACCTGGCGGGCCCCGACAGCGACGGCGACGGCACGCGGGACTGCCAGGACCTCTGCCCCCACGACCCCCGCAAGACAGTCCCCGGCAGGTGCGGCTGCGGCAGCACAGAGGGCTCGTGCCCCCTCCTCCCCGAGTCCTCGTCGAGCGTCGCCGACGACGAGCCCACGCCGGACCCCGTGGAGTCGTCGGGAGCGCCGCCTGACCCCCAGCCCCTGCCCTCGTCGTCGTCGTCGTCGTCGGAGCGCCGTTCGTCCTCGAGCAGCTCGCACGCGATTCCGGCGGTGCCCCAGAGCAGCAGCAGCAGCAGCAGCAGCAGCTCGGCCGAGGGCAGCGGCGTGCACAGCAGCCGTGGAGGGAGCAGCGAGGACGTGGCGCCCCTGCCGGCGGGCCACAGCAGCAGGGCGGGGCACCAGCAGGCGTCTGCAGCGGTCGCCGTGGCCCCTGCCGCCTGGGCCCCTGCCGCGGCCGCCGTCGCTGCAGCTGCGGTGGCTGCGCTCGCCTGAGGCCGCGCGGCCAGGGCGCCGAGGACCACCGCCAGAGGGCCCCCCGCGCGTGGGGCTGTACGCCGAGGCACAGACGCACCACACAGCACAACACAACACACCCACGCCGTCGCAGCTGCGACCAACACCGCCGTCCCTGCCTCGCCTGCCAGCAGCAGTGTTGTGTGCGTGGCTGCTCTCGGAGCCAAGAGGGGCAGACAGCACAGGCGCCCACAGGAGCCCCGTCGCCCGTCCCGCTTGCGGTGCTGCCGCCACCACGCGGGCGCTGTGGGCCATCGCGAGGGCGGCGGCGTGCAGCATCGCAGTGCGCTGCCCGGCGGTCTGCACGGCCCTCGCCCTGAGTCGAGTGCAGCGCGGTGCCAGCGGCGTGCGAGGAAGCAGGCGGGCGTCGGGGGTGCCTGGGGAGTGAGTGAGCGGTCGCTGCGGGCCCCCTGGCCAGCCGACTGCCGCAGCGAGGTGTGCAGAGGCCTGCGTGCTGTGTGCGGCTGGCTCTCTGGCGATCCTCTGCAGGCCCCCGTGGGCAGCGGACACCACCAGAGGCCGGGAGAGAGAGTGTGTGAGTGAGAGCGATTGAGAGAGTGAGTGAGTGAGAGTGTGAGAGTGTGTGTGCGCTGAGTGTGAGTGTGAGAGAGAGTGTGTGTGTGAGTGATTGAGAGTGAGTGAGAGTGATTGAGAGTGAGTGAGTGAGAGTGAGAGAGAGAGTGTGTGTGTGTGCTGAGTGTGAGTGTGTGAGTGAGTGTGTGAGAGAGTTTGTGAGAGAGAGAGACACGCAGTGGAGCGCCTCAGTACACAGGCAGTCATACCGCTATCTGTCTAGAATATCCAGAATATATGCATAATATCCAGATCCGGAACCTGCTGGGCTGCTGGGCTGCTGGCTCAAGACTGGCCGCAGTGGCCAATCGCACACACCAGCAGGTCGTGCCCAGCCGCTGGATGCCCACAGTGGTCACCGACAACTAGCTTGGTTGACCCGTGTTGACCGGGGGGCCAACCGACGCAACCGACGCGTGGGCAATATCGAGGGCAGCATATCTAGATCTGGGGCACAGCACAGGGCAGATATTTACATATCCCACAGAGAGAGCAGCAATGGCGGCCCACAGCGCGAGCCCCGCGGTCGACTACAGCGCCCACGTGCCCCTGGCGCTCCTGCTCACCACCGTCAGCGGCCTGGCCACCGCCGTCGGTGCGCTGCGCCCTCAGCCCTGCTGTCTCTCTGGGCTGTCGTGTCAGCCTGGCTGACTGTGCCGCCCTCTTGCGTGTGCCCTGTGGCTGCTGTGGATGGTGATGTGGCTGCTGTGGCTGCTGTGGATGGTGATGTGGCTGCTGTGGGTGCTGTGGATGCGGCAGGGGGCGTGGTGATCGTGGCGTGCGGGGAGCCCTCTGCGCGGAAGCTGGGGCACATGCTGAGCTTCGCGTCGGGGGTGATGCTCTACATCAGCTTCGCCGACCTCCTCGCCGAGAGCGTCGCCGACATCGGCTTCCTCCCCGCAAACACTGCTGTCTGCTCTCCTCTCTCTCTCTCTCCCCCACCCCCTGCCACTTCCACTCGCGGTGTTAACACCACCTCCTCCACTCCCACTACCACCACTACCACTACTCCCACCACTTCCACCACTTCCACCACATACTTCCACTCACACACACTTGCACACTCGCACTACCACCACCACCACCACTACCACCACCACCACCACAACCCTAACACTGCTGCTCCCCTGTCCCCCCTGGCAGTTTGCGCTGGGCGCTGTCTTCTTCATGGTCGTCGTGGAGCTCGTCCCCGAGCCCGACCCCTCCCGCTTCGTCCGCCAGCAGCAGCAGCCCAAGGACAGCAAGGCCGCCGTCACCCCTGGCAGCAGTGCACTGGCTGTGCGCTCATGCGCTCCTCCCACCATCGCACACTCTCTCGCTCTCTTGTGGCGCACACGCACAAGCGGCCGTGGCTGCGGGGCCTCACCCCTCGGCCGCACGGTACGCTGCAGGAGAGCAAGGGACACCTGCTGAAGCTGGCGCTCGTCACGGCCGTGGGCATCAGGTGCGCGCCCTCTGCCCTCTGCCCCCTGCCCCCCCGTGCGCTGACGCAGGCGCTGTGCGGTGCTGGCGCAGCGTGCACAACTTCCCCGAGGGCGTGGCCGTCTACCTCGCGTGCCTCAAGGGCCCCGCCGTGGGCCTCCCCCTCATGGTCGTCATCGCCGCCCACAACATCCCCGAGGGCATGGCCGTCGCCGCCCCCATCTTCAGCGCCACCGCCAGGTCCCCCTCCTCCTGCTGCTGCTGCTGCCGCTGCTTCACTGCCGCCTGCTGACCCCCCCTCCTGCCCCCACGGCGCAGCAAGTGGCAGGCCATCAAGTGGTCCACGCTCAGCGGCATCGTCGAGCCCGCGGGGGCCCTGCTCGTGGCGGTGGCGCTCAACGCCTTCCTGACCGACTACGTGGTGCAGTGCATGCTCGCCGGCGTCGGCGGCATCATGGTCTACATGACCGTCCGCGAGCTCATGCCCACCACCTTCAAGTACATCTCCCCCGAGGTCCGCGCTGCCCCGCCCTTCGTCCTCCCCGAGGCTTGCTGGCCTGCCCCCGCGCTGCTGTCGCTCAACGGGCGGGCGATCTGCAGGAGGCGTCGTACAGCTTCCTCGCGGGCATGACGTTCATCGCGTCCACCGTGTACTACCTGCACAGCATGCACCCGGCAGCCCCTGCGCACGACCACCTGCACGACGCCGCCTAGCCCCTCCCCTAGCCTTAACAGGACAGCCGTACTCCCGTTCACCCCGCGGGGTCCTGCTGCCCGCGTCTGGGCCGTCTGGGCCGTCTGGGCCCCTTGCCTTTGCAGCCACGCACCCCGCGTGCGCTCTGTGCGCGAGAGCAAGGCCGCAGCCGTTGCTGGGCGCACGGTGTTCGCAGTCCTTGTGGGCGGCGGCCCCAGCACATCCTCTCAGGGCGGCAATGGTGCTGGCTGTGCCGGCCGTGGCGCCTGCAAGGGCTTGCGGCACAGATCACTACGCGCTCCAGTGTCTGATGCCTATAGGCCCGGTGTTTCTGAGTTCAAGACCTCTACCCGACATTGCACATACCACCTGCCAAGCTGTGCGTCCGCCGCTGCCGCCGCTGCTTCTGCGCTCGCTGGCAGCGCGAATGGCTCAATCGGCCGAGCTGTTGTGTTGGTGGAGGCAGGATTTTGTCCCTGCGTGACCAAAGCAACTGGCTTATGCGAGACTCTATGCTCTTCACTCTGGCTGCCATCCGTTCCACCCGAAGGCAGCTCTGTTCTACTAGAACTTTTGGCGTGAGCAGTTTCTTGACGGAACAGGGTCTCGGGACACACAAATCAGGAGATTAGTACCGGATATCCCGATCCCTGCAACTGCGGTGCAAACCAGGCTATGAATCCTCGCAAAACCCTGCTGCCCTCATTTGACAGCAGGCGGCATGGATCCTGTCTCAGGGCACGGAGGGGGTCCACTGGCACCCCAGGAGCGAGCAGGCCGTGCCGAGCACAGCGTCGAGCCAGCGGCACTGGACCTGCTGGTCGTCCACGTGCTGCCCCTGCTCAGCCCCAGCGACGCCCTGTCGCTCTCCCGCACCTGCCGCTCCGCACGCAGCACTGTCCTGGCCTCGTCCCCCGCGTGGTCCTCCAGCGCCCCCGTGCTCGTGCAGCCCTCGTGCTCGCTGCAGCCCGCGCTGGGTCCCCTCGTCCGCCTGCACGTCTGCGAGCTCTCGTGCGAGAGCCCCGAGGCCGAGCAGCGCGTCCTGGCCCTGCTGACCTGCCCGGCCGTCCGCAGCCCCGCCATCCGCTCCGTGGCCTTCGCGCAGCGCTCGGCCCTCTGCACCGCACGGGTCCTGGCCGCCGTCGCTGCCCTCGACGCCCCGCTCGAGGAGGTCCGCGTGGCCGTCCACAGGGCCAACGCCAGCGACGCCCTGCCCGCGGCCCGAGCGGCGGCCGCCATCGCCTGCAGGCACGCGGCCACGCTGCGCACGCTGCACGTCGGCTGCGTGCGGGCTGGCGGCGGGCCTGACCGCGGCGGCTTCTGGGACGCCTTCCGCTTCCCCGTGTCCGCGGCCGCCGTGGGCTCCGCGGTCGTGCAGGGCCTCGCCGAGGGCTTCGCAGCGATGCAACGCCGCTGCGGCCGCGGCTGCGGGCCGCCCGCGCCCCTGCGCAGCCTCGTGCTGGCGTCGCTGCTGCCCGGAGACGTCCGCGTGCTCCTCGACAGCGCTCCCGGCGGCGCTCTGCCCCACCTCGAAGAGCTCGTGGGCCTGCGCTGCCTCCACAGCGAGCCGCTCTCGCTGGAGCTCGGCGCGGAGCTCAGCCGCAGGTGCCCTGCCCTCAGTCGGCTCGTCCCGGCCCCGGCAGAGCCTGGGCGGCTGCGCGGCCCGTGCGCCGAGCCCTGGTGGCCCCACGCCGACGCGTCGATGGTACACCTGCCCTACACGCGCCTGCTGATCGACAGCCACGCCGTCGGCGTCCTCGCGGCGCACAGCGGCCCGTACCCGCTGGTCCAGAGCCTCGTGCTCGACACGGAGCAGCGGGCCGACGGCGTCCTCGGTCGGATGCCCGAGGCGTTCCCCAACCTGACGTCGCTCGAGGTCCGGCGGGTCGCGTCCTACCAGCCCCTGGCGGAGGCGGCCGGGCGCTGGCGGCACCTCCGGCGGCTCGTCAGCAGCTCCGACGTGCCCGAGGCCTTTCGGCGCGCGTTTGCCCTCCGCGGCGGGCTGCGCGACCTGGCGATCACGTTTGGCGGACTCTACAACGAGTGGATGGCCTCTGTGCCCGGGCTCCTGGGCGGCCTCGAGGCCCTCGACGTCCAGTTCGGGCCCGGCCTGGCGTTCCCCGGCGGCAACATCGCCGACGACGCGCACCTCGCAGTGTCCTCCTCGCTCAGGCGCCTGACGGTCCGCGTGGGCCTCGTCGACGCCGCCCTCGTCCCGCGCGTCCGCGTCCTCGCGGCCGAGCTGCTGCGGCACAGCACGGGCCTCGAAGACCTCGTGCTTGTCTGCCACCCCCGGGCGCTGCACACCCTCGCCGCTGCCTTTGCCGACGGCAGGGCGCACGTGCCCCCCGGCTGCCACGTATCGCTGGACCTGGGGAGGGCCGAGGAGGCGCAGTGGCACGGCATGGACGCCGAGCTGGAGAGGGCCGAGGTGGGGCTGCTGCTGGGGAGGGTGCAGGCCCTCAAGGGCAACTGCGAGTCGCTGCGGCGGGTGTCGCGCCTGTGCTCTGGGCGACTGCGAGAGACGTGGGTGGTCGTCCAGCAGCTCGCCCGCTGGGACGTGTCCGACGTGGCTGAGGCCGTGCGGCTGCTGCCGGGCAGCTGCACTGACGTGCGTACGGACAGCCCGGGGGTGGGCAGGAGGCTCCGCAGCCTCGTGGGCCCGGGCAGGCGCGTCCTCTGGGAGATGCCCTCGTAGCAGTGCATTCCATTTGACTTCTGCAGGAGACTGTCCATTGTGGTCATGCAGAAGCAAGCAGCAGTTTGCATTTTTAGATAAGGAAGCAGCCAGCACAGGGCAAACATCTTCAGCAACTCCTGTACAGAACAGCCTGCTTTTCCTGTTCGTACAGGGCCCGCAGGTGTGCAACAACAGCAGTGAGTGTCTCCAACCAAGGTGCGGGTACCGCTACGTGGAGCTCACTGAGGTGAGTGCCTGCCCTGTGGCCCTTGGATCGCGTGACCCATTGCACGAGGGCCGCAGGAGTGTGACGGTGGCACAGGCTGCACTGCTAACTGCACGTGCAACGCCCGCTGGCAGGTGCAGGAACCCCCTGTGTGTGCTCCCTCTCATGTTTCACCCTCTCGTGCCCATGATGCCCCCAGCTGACAGGCCCTCGGCGCAGCTTGCAGCAACAGTATTGAAGTCCGGGGCAAGGGAGCAGTGAGATGGGAGAGAGAGCTGCACTGCCGGCTGCACGTGAAGCGCGGGCTACCACCATGCCAGTGGCACCTGCCAGGTCGACTCCGAGGGAATGCTTGGGTGTAGCGTCGCTCCCCCTTCCTTCTGACGGGCCCTCTGCTGCATGCAATGCAGTGACATTGGTCAAGGTCACGTGGGCACTTCCTGTGGCCCTCGGCAGAGTTGTGGTGCACATGTGGACACAGGCCATCCCGCCCATTGAGGCATAATCCAGAAAATGTCCAAACGTTCGACCAGAGCGGAAACTTCGTTGCTGGTCACCACAACAAACCCTCAAACATGATACAGTTCCTCTGCTGTGTAGTTCATCTCGGCAAGATGGAAAACATAGAACGTTGCACGGAGTTGCTTGTATTGCTCAGTGAGAGAGAAGCCTGTTGTTGGCCCTTAAACGTTAAGGGAAGAGATAGGCAGAAACGATCCATGCCACCATGCACACATTGTCAGTTGCTCTGCACACAACGGAGTTTGGAAGCATGCTGTATGTGACGATGAATATCTGATAGAGTGCGTCTGCACAGCACGAATTTCACAGTGTACTGCTACACTTCATCGGTGTAGAGCACCTGAACAACTCGAGGCTCCTTCTTGGCCCTCTTCCTCAGCTCTAAAGCCTGTACAGTTGCACACGAATCTCCAATGCAGCCTATGTGGTCTCGCCCCAGCTGCACATAGGCGAGCCTTCCACCTGCAAGCTGCCACGAAAGGAAATACTGGGCGAGCTGTTCCGAGGCCCTGTGGCCCTCGTGGTATCCTCCGCGCTCTCATCTGTGTGCCAGCATTCCTGGCTAGGGCACGGGGTGCTGTGGTTGGCGGTCGTCTGTGCCGTAACGGGAATATCGGGCCGTTGGAGATACGTGTATCTTGGGCGAGGGCGGTTGGAAGAATCTAACTGCCCATGTCTACTCCGTACCCGCCGGTCCGCACCGCGTTCTCTCGGCGGCCGCGCGTCTCACGCCGGTTCTTCGCGCGCAGGCGCTGCTGGTGTGCAGGGAGGAGGGCCGGGAGGTGGTCTTCGAGTCTGCGCGCGAGCGGGACGCGCAGCAGGAGGGCATGGCGGCCTGCAGGGCCGACGCCCGCGCGCACCTCGCCAGCCTGACGCCCCCCATGCCGCACTCTGTCGTCTTCACCCTCGACAGCTCCGCCGACGACGGCTATTACTACGAGTGCGCCAATCACAGTTCTCTCAGGGAGCCAGATATTCCCGATTCATTTCCGGAAAATCAGGGGAAAAAGAGAATCTAACGGGCGAATATCTTCTGGGGGAATATCTTTGCAGAGTGCTGCGGAAGAACGGGGCGCTGCTGGTGGCCGTCTGCGCGTGGCGCGTGCAGAAGCGGGAGGCGCACCTGTTCCTGCACATCGCCGAGCGCGAGCTGAGCGCGCTGGGGGGCGTCTCGCGGGAGAACCCGCAGCTGCACACGCCCTCGTTTGCCCAGACCTTCGGTGCGCTGCCCCTCAGCTCCCCAGCGTCTCTCCAGCGTCTCTCCAGCGTCTCCTGCTGCCCCTGCACGCTTCTCAGCGTGGCCTGCCAGAGGAGAAGGTCGAGGGGGCGCGCATCAGGGCCAGGCTGACCCTCGAGCGCTTCGGCTCGGAGGGCTCGGGAGCCCCGCAGGCCCCCACTGACGGGCCCCCTGGTACTCGCGCACGCCCCCCCAGCTCAGTTGATTCGGGGCTGTCCGCTGAGGGGTATCTGTGGGGCCTCCTGTGGGTGGGTGGACGGGGGCTGGGCTGCGGAGGGGCCAGTGGAGGCCCTGTGCGAGCACTGGCCCCAGTCAATTGATTATGCCAAAGCCGCGTGGGCGATGGGCCGCCGCACAGAGGGACGCGCTGCCAGCGGGGTTGGCACCGCCGGACGCGCGATGCTGTTCGGTTCTCTGATGGCGGTTGCTCGTCGCAGTTGCCCCAGTCAATTGACAGGGGGCTGGTGCCGTGGTTGTGTGCAATTGTTTGGCGCTTTTTCTGTGCACTTCGCGTTGGCAGTTGGCGAGCAGTTGCCTCTTTGTTTGGTCAGCGCTTGTCAATTGTTACTTGAATCAGTCCTCTGCTGTATTGCGCTCCTTTCGGGGTCTCTCTCTCTCTCACACCAGTTGATTACTCGGGTCCCTNTCTCTCTCTCTCTCTCTCTCTCTCTCTCTCTCTCTCTCTCTCTCTCTCTCTCTCTCTCTCTCTCTTACCAGTTGATTACTCGGGACCTTTGCACTGACTGACAGACGCGCTGCTGCTCATGCAGACCGCAAGGCGGGTGCGAACCAGTCGGACCTCGAGGGCCTGTCGGTGCAGCAGGAGGAGCGGCTGCAGTCGTGCCTCGAGCAGCTCAAAGACCTCCGCGAGAGCCTCGAGCGCATCCAGCCCCTCTCGCGCGTGCCGCCGCCCACGCAGGCCGCCCTGCTGACCCGCGCGGCGCCCCTGCACCGCCGCGCCAAGTCGCGCGACCTCGAGGCCGACCGCAGGCGCTTCCGGCAGCCGCTGCCTGTGCAGCTGGCGCTGCAGAACGCGGCGCTGGAGCTGCCGCAGCCCCTCGACGGCCGCAAGATGGTCCTGCTCGCCGTCTGGGGCGTCTGCGGCACGGTGCTCGCCGCGGTGCTCCTGACGCACCTGCCCACGGTGCTCCTGCTGCTCTCGCTGCTGCTGCTGGGCGCCGTCGTTTACGCCAGATGAGCCCAGGGTCCCTCCCGTGTCTGTTGTCTTCACTTATTTAGCTTATCGCGAGAACACAAAAGACCTAATTAATGCTCTGCCCCGCATCCCGCTCCACTACAAGAGGACGAGTGGGCTGCGGCGCGCTGTTGCTGCTGACTAGTCGCTGCTTGGTGTCGTCATTTATTTCAGATGAGTGCAGGACTCCGTCTGGGTTGCGGTTGCCTTCATTTGCGATCACAGGTTACGAGCAGAGGTGTCTTGCGAATTTCTCTATACCAGGGGAGTATTCCGTTTTATCAGTTATTTTTGTCCAATGCCCCCCTCGGGGTTATGATCAAGTAACTGTCATTTTAACCCTCTCCTCTCGTTGGTGCACTGTTCTGTAGGATGTGCCCTGTGCAGGCATCTGAGTGGAAGCACTTCTGGGCCTGCTCTGCATGTAGTGCGGAGCCCAGCCGGTGCTCGTGCGAACAATCGGGAGTGCAACATTTGCCCGAGACGGGCACCCTGTCACCCTGTGTTTTGCTGGAAGAGTCCGATACGATGATGATTCACAACCAAAAAAGCAGAGCATATGGTGAGCTCGATCGTTCCGGTGGCCGCGCGCATGCCTGCGCCCGTTGCAGCGCTCTGTGCCCTGCTCTTCGTAGCCACCCTCGGTAATCGTCTTGGCACCAGTTCCGAAGAATGAGCGCAGACTGACGGGCAGAGACAGGGGCCTCGGGCACGGGCAAAGTCGACGGCGCACAGAGCTTCCTGCTGTACCTCGACAGTGTGGACGCGCACTGCCCCACGGCAGCAGACCCGTCCTCAGTTACGGTGTTCCACTACGCGCTGGAGGTCAGCAGCCCCCCGGCGCTGAGCTCAGTGACTCTGCAGACGGACCCCGAGTGGCCCACAGAGCGCCGGGCCACGTATGACCCAGCGACCAACCTCACGGGGCTCAGGTTCGACTTCGATACCCCCGTGCAGCCCGGGCAGCGGGCCTCCCTCGACCTCGCGATCTGGGGCACCTTCGACTCGGTGGGCTCCGCGCTGTACAGGTGCGGTTTATGGGGACATTTAAGGGAAACACAGCTAACATTGGACCTTTGCCCGTTCCCGGCCGTTTTCTCTCGGCGCAGCGTCGTCCTCGAGTGTGAGGGGAGGGTGAAGGTGCTAACGTCCATGCTGGTCAAGGCGGCGCCGGCACCTTGCCTGCCCGCCCACAGCCCCAAGGCAGGCCCCACAACAGACGCAGCAGTCAAGCTGCACCGCTCTCGGTGCTGTAGAGCAGAGGCCTAGTGCATGAAAGTACGTCAGGCGCAGCTGCACCCACCCCTGTTACCTGCTCTTTAGTGGCGATGGCACACCACCAATATCGTCTGACAGAGAGCACAAACAAATGATTTAGAATTGAACAAGCACTCATACGAACTCAATGACACTCCTGTTTGGTGTTGTTGCACCCAGAAACTTTGGCGGGGCCTGGTCCTCACTGATGGTGCCAGCCCTGTATGCTGTCCTGAAGGTGCTCTCTTCGAACACAGACCCATGAAATCAATTCTGCCGGATCTCTGAAAAGAGGTAAGTGCTCCTCTGGTATCATATTTTTCATGGTCGTCCATAATTCTTCTTAAAATAGCAGCTGTATGGTATGCTTCAGCACACCAGGGAGCCACCCCAGCATCCATTTTGTGTTCAAGGGTACTGGGACGCCCTTTATCTAGTTTGGGGCAAGGGAGGACCTCCCTCAGTGCCCTGCAGCCAAACTGGAGAGGGCAGCCCAGGGGCCTTCCAAACAAAGCTGAAGAGGTCCCCTCCAGTATGAGTGTAAGGGCACTGGAGAGCCCACTATTTCTCTTTGCATTTGGTTTCTTATCTTTGGTTCTGCACTCTTCTCTAAGTGTTGGATACCGTGTGGGACAGAGCTGTGCCAGGGGATGATGTGTATCACGTTAATCATGTTAACGTTTCATAGTGAAAGCATGTGAGCTATGTGCTGCTATGCAAGTCTCTGCTACACACTGTAGCTGAAGCATAGATGCATAGTGCCATGTAGTGGAAGGTGCATAGCAGCGTGTAGCACAGAATGTCTGTAGTGACATGTTGTGAACCTATATGTAGTGACTTATAGTGGAGGATCCCCATAGCAGTGTGTAGCAGACCGATATGTAGCAGTGTGTTGCAGAGGTCATACGTAGTTGTGCATAGCAGACCCATGCATAGCAGTGTATAGTGGAGGTCACACATAGTAGCATGTAGCAGACTCATGTGTAGCAATGCATTGTGATCAGCCAAGTCACAGCAGTGTATAGCAGAGGCTGCATAGTAGTGTGTAGTGAAAGTCTATATAATTCAGTGGCAGATAGTTTTGGAGTTTACATCATTTGCATGCTGTACTAGCTGGACAGACAGGTGAGCAGCAATGCAAAGAGAAGCAGGTTGAAAGAAATCAGCAGCAGATGAGCCTTGTGCACAGATGACATTCTGGCAACATCAGAGAGATGTTGATGGGGAGCACAAGGCATACTGCTGCAGTGCATGTAACAGGTACTACACGTTGCAGTATCACCTGCAGAGGGCTGGGCACATGGGCAGTCACCATTACCCTGAGAAATGGAACGCAGCATCAGGTAGATGATCTGCTCTGTTCATTGCAAACAGGGCAGCTGCCTGGAGCCAGGCCAAAGCAGCAGAGAACAAACGCCAGTTTGTTGTGGACAGTACAGGTATTTTTAGTGAATACCATTTAATTCACATTATTAACATTTATAAGAGCAGCAAAGAGAGAGTGAAGCCACATCAGCCAGTCCGGGCAGTTTGCTGCCATAGTGGCCAAGGCAGCAATGAAGGAAGGCATGCCAAATGAGGGGCAACAGCTGAGGACTGTCCATGAAGAGAAAGCATCTCAGCTGGAAAAGACAAGGGTTGTTGTGGGAAAATGGCAGAAGACAGGCAGAGGACAGCTGCCTTGTGCCTAGGCAGCCTGGTCATACAGGAGGGAAGCTTGGAGGAGCTCATTGGAGAACAGCTAGATGAAAGAGGGAGAGGACGGCTTGTTACTACAGAAGGAGAAGCTCAGCCTCATCAGGCATGTGTGCTCAATGAAGCCGAAGTATGACTCTGTGGTAGCATCCTTGATCAGTGTGCAGACACTGAGAGAGTATCAGAAGAGAAGGACAGAGCTGCAGGAGGCAGAGCATCATAGAGAAGAGGTGCAAGCAGGCCCTAGAACATCCCGGATCTGGAGACTACCTGGGACCAGTGCTGAAAACGGTACAGCAGCCCCTGGAAGCCCTGCCTCTGGCCATACCCCCAGGGCTTAAGTGATAAACAACAGAAGAGTCATACCCTAAAAGGGAATACATCACAGTGCCACAACTGTGCATGTATTCCCTTTCAGATGATGCAGAGTAAGTGATCCTGCAAACACATCTTAAGCATATGGTTCAATTAGGGACATGACCACGCCTGCTGCCGAGACTGGAGCTGCAGCAGCTGCTTCTGCACCTGCTCCTGCAGCTGCAGGGTCCCATGACACATACTGAATTTCCCTTCCTGTTCAGTATGGACATACTCTTCCTTCAGATTGAAGCTGCTCCCTTCCTCAAATTCTTCTTTCACCAAAAACAATGATTACTTGATTCAATTGCATTTAATGTATGGTGATGCAGAGAACCAGCAACCCTGTGTAGCAAGCAGCATGTAGTGGCAGCCAGCATAGCAGCATGTAGCAGATGGTAGAACTACGCACTGCTATGCACTCTTTGCTACTCAGCATAGTGGACCCATACATAGTAAGTGGCACATAGTGAAGAGTGCATAGCAGTGCATGTCAGATGGTAGAACTACATATCACTACACACTCTTTGCTATTCAGTGTAGTGGACCCATGCATATAGCAAAGGCCTGTGAAGCAGTGTATAGTGAAGGCCTGTGTAGTAGTGTGTAGTTCTATCATCTGCTACGTGCTGCTATGCCAGCCTTCACTACATGCCACTACGTGCTTGATGTGATGCAGACAGCACCCTGACTGTGAGTTGATTGAGGAAATTGGTCAGTGGCCCTGTGGCTTGGATCTCATACCCCCAGCTGCCCCGTGATCCTGGTACAGGGCTGTCCTGGTGATGGAGATGCTGGATGACATACCCAACCTCATTTGTATCAGGAGGCCAGTCTCTAGCCCCCTGGGAAGTCTCCAAGACTCTGAGAATGTGGGGCAGGGCTGAGCCAGTTCAGCTTCTCTTGCATATACCCTGCCATCACTGGCCACGGCCCATGTGGCTCCCCTGTACAGCTGCATTAAGTCACACGACCTTAAGGCCCACCACAGGCACTTCCAGCAGCCACTTTTTATGCAGCCTGCACTGCAGAACACTGCACTGGGAGCTGCTGCCCCTCGACAGGTGTAAGATGTTCCTGCTTGCCGTCTGGGGCATCTGCAGCATGATGCTTACTGCAGTACTTTTCAAGCATGACACTCCTGCCCATAGTGCTGCTGCTGCTCTTGCTGCCACTCAGCACTATCATCTATGCCAGATGAGTGGATGGGGTGGATGATCATTCAGACTCTTTGTGTTGCATTTGGTATGTAGCATAGAAGAAAACCTAATAGGGTTTTGTGTAGAGCCTTCAAAAACGAATCTTGTATTTCTCTCAAGGCAAGAGGCGAACTCAAAACCAGTAGCCATCACAATACTATTCATGTGACCCTGCTTTCCAGAACGAAGTTTTGAGATTGCTGCATTAAGATCGAACCAAGTGAGAAGGCTGTTATAAGAATTGGGTGGGTGGAGCGAGCTCAGCTCCTACAGTGTCATGCATTGACATATGTGATTATTATCAGAGATCAGTCTGCACTCTGAACGTGGACAACATGTATAAACACTGATATGTGGAAACGGTTCTGCACCACTGTTACATTACTATGTATTTCTCGAGAGGGTCTCTCTTCCTGTTTATCAGAAGAGAGGATTCGTCAGGCTCCTGTAACATCTGCCCACTGCACACATCTCAGATGAACCAAGTATTCTGTGGGCTTGGAGGAGATCAGATGAAGCTAGTGGTAATTGGCTTGGTATCATTCGTTTAGAAAGTGCCTCTGTTCGTTCTCCAGAGTTTGCTTGAACTTCAGTTACCCCAGTGTATCTCAGATGTTGTTCTCACAATGGCAAAACTGATTAAGAACTAATGTTATCATGTCCTAGAAAACACATTTTTCTTAACGTTAACCATGTTGATGTCTGTTGTCCCTTAAAGGCCAACATGAATGGACAGGCAGCCAATTCACGTTTAATGCATGGAACCTAGTGATACCTTAATGGTGCTTATCAATTTGAACTTCAGATACTGTTTTACTTAATACACATCTTGCTCAGGCTCATTGGTGTATTTTATCATTTTCACTGAAATTGCATCCGAACACTGACTTTGTGTTGGACAAATGGCCGGGCTGCATGGTTTTCTCATTTGTGAAGTGCTGAGAATGCATGATGAGGGAGAATGTCTCATTTCATAAACGAATTTCCAAATACCATTGGCCTCTGGTTTTGGCACTTGACTGGGCTTCCTGGACAGTCTGACCAGCCTCTTCTTGGCTGATGTAGTCATTTTTGCATTCCTGCTTCTATCTTCTTCTACTCTCTTGGTAAAGGAGTACAGAGTACACTCGTCTCTTACAGATGACACAAGTATGTGCTCTCTAACACACTGTATGCATTAGTTCTTTTTTGTATTAGCACTAAAAAACCTAAGTTCAAGCACTTTTTGTGTATGGACCTGCCCTGGGAACCCCTTTGAAGCAAGGGTGGAATAACAGATTGATGAAATGATGATACCTGTACCAATTTATCTGTTTCGGTGGTTTTACATTAATTCAAAGTTACTCACATTTAGCAAAACAGTTAGGCTGATGGAAATGAAGAGCAGCATATAAGATACAGTTTTCATTTCTATTGATCATCCTCTCCAAAGCAGTGTTATTTTTTGTTCTTTTGGTTGAAGGCCACTGGGTGTTTGAACTGTCAAAGCAGAAGATCAGACCGGTGGGCCTTGCTCGGCTTTAGAGGGATCTAGCAGAGGCTGTCTCTACTTGGATCTAACACCTTCTCCCCTTGTGCTTCTTGTTCTGGTCGTCTGAGGCACAGACATTGATTTCTACTCTATGGCTCTCATTTGTCTTTTTCAGTGTGAACTGGGCTCTGAGCTTGTGATTGATTCTGATGTAGCTGGTATTGGTGCCATGGTACTTTTTGCCACATCGAATTCCCTCCAGAAGGTCGTTGGCCACCTTCTTTATTTTGTTGAGATGGGCGTTTCTAACAGCCTGCACAGAGCAGCTCTTACCGAAATACACTTTTTCTATAAAGACTACACAGGCATTGTGTACACCGCATCAGTGATCGGGCGGTCAAGGGGCATGCTTACGGTTAGGCTTCTTCTGAAAGACTTCATTCGTATCATTCTTCGTCTTGCCCTTGTACCTCTGTAAGCGGCCTGCGACATTGAGATTGAATTATTCTATTATTAGTATGGGGGAGATTGTGTGACAAAAATTGAGGGGGCGAGATTGCAGAGGCGCACCTTCACATGTATTTCTCGATTTCATATAGCTAAATACATGGCGGGAGAGCTGCGCACAGGGCGTGTGAGAGATGGAAGGAGGGAACTACGCACTGCTA
>CACRSC010000005.1:706599-743885 GCA_902651635.1 Mastigamoeba balamuthi
CTGCCGGGGCTGCCGCCGAGGGGGCAGTGGCGGGGGGCGCTGGCTCCGGAGGCTGCGGGTCCTGCGGGGGCTGGGGTGCCGGGGGCTGCTGCTGCTGCTGCATTGTGGCGAGTGGGGGGTGTGAGAGTGCTGGTTCGATGCTCAACGGTCGCGAGTGCGGTCTCTACGGGTGCCTGAAATATCGTGGCAATCTTGTCCACCCTGATTTTTCTCCTAGAGATCCGCTGGAACACACCTCACGATGCCGCGCTGTGCCTCTTGCTCCTTGTGCGGCAGTTGATTCGTGCAAGATCCCTGCCCTGACGGGCTCCAAGTCCCGAGGGGCAATGGCTCCTGTCGAATAAGTGGCCAGGAGGAGGAATCCAGGGCATTGTCTTGCAATTGTTCTCTGGGGGCGGTACGATGCGCGGCACCCGCAAGCGGCCCCTCGACTCCGACAGCTCCCCGCCGTCCCCCCGCCGCCCTCGCCCAGCGCCCCGCGAGGAGGAGCCCCCCGGCACCAGCTGGCTCGACGCGGGCATCGTGCCCTGCCCTCTGCTGCCCCCGGACATCGACGGCGGCTCCGCGTCGCCCTCGCTGTGGCCGCCCATGCTCCCCTACATGCACCCGCTGCCCCTGCCCCCGCTGGGCACCCGCTGCCCCCTGGTTCCGGGCGTCGCCGAGCGCCAGGGCGACCTGCTGGCCTCGGGGGCCGACGTGGTCGTGCACTGCGCCAACTGCCAGTGCCGCATGGGCTGGGGCGTCGCACGCTCCATCGCCAGCGCCTGGCCGGCGGCCCTGGCAGCCGACAGGCGCACCCCTGCGGGCGACGAGCGCAAGCTGGGCCACTACAGCGCGGCGCTGGCGGGTCCTGGGGGCCCGCTGGTCGTGAACCTCTACGGCCAGGTGGGCTACGGCAGGCGCCAGCTGCGCAGGCACGTCTCGTACAGCGCCCTGCGCTGCGGGCTCCTGCGCCTGGCCAGCGCCCTGCGCAGGCAGCTCGGGGCCGAGGGCGTCCGGGGCCTGCGCGTGGCCACGTACTGGCTGGGTTGCGACAGCGCAGGGGGAGACCCCGCCGTGGTGCGCGGGATCCTCAAGGAGGCCTTGGCCGGCATGCACGTGACCGTCTGGACCCTCGACAGGCAGCACCGCAACCGCCTGGGCGCCACGGAGCCGCCCAGGCCCCGCTGAGACAACGCAACTTGGACTGCGGCAGACGGCGTTGGTCGCAGGAAGTAGCCTGGTCCCACACCAACAATGATGGCCTCGAGTGCAGAACATGACCTCCTGCACCTGCAGCCTCCTCCGAGGCTCGGGCTGGCCTCCCGCGAGGCCTCACTCGGCCTCTGCGTCGCCCTGTGCGTAGTGGTCGCCCAGACTGCGTAGCTCCTCCGCTGCTGCTCCCGCGACTCTGCGGGCATGTCCCGCCTCTGTGACGCAGGGCCGTTGTCGCCACGTCCTCGAAGCAGTTGGCTCCTCGCGAGAGGACGCTGAAACCCAACCGGTCGCGGAAGAAATTGCCGATGCGGCCGTCAGAGGGCTCCTTGGTGGCGAACCGCTGTAGCCTGTCTGCTGGTCGCGTGGTCACCGTGTTGTACTCTGATACTGAGAACCAGAGGTACTGGAAGTACGACAAAAACTGCTCCGAGATTCTCTTCCACGTATAATATCATCTTATCATCTTTAAGTTAGTTGTCAACGCGGACGTGCGGACCACATGCCGGTGCCCCTTCGCGCAGCCTGTCCCCCTGTCGCCCTGTCTCACGCTCCGTCTCAGAGGGTTGTGCTTGACGACGGGACGTTTGAGAATTCGGAGTTTAACCGCCAGTACGACACCGGCAAAGCGGTGCCGTTTGGCGCTCTGTGGAGCAAGGTCTTCCCTCGAGGTCTGCAAGACGAGCTTCTGCGCAACAACTTCGACCCTCGCTGTGTGGGGCCGGCACTGCTTCTGTACACGCTGGAGGTGCACCTCGTGTGCCTGAATGGCGTGGCTTTCTACCGGAAGCTCAACCAGGCGTGCGCCAGTTGCGGTGCCCGAGCAGCCACTCAGCAATCCAATTCCCGCAGTCTGTGCGAGGACAGTGTCCCGAATTGGGTCATGTTCTACATCATCCACCTCGCGAGGCACATCAACACCAAGGGTAATATTGTACAGCAGGTCCTCTGGCGCGGGACTAGGGCGACAGAGGCCGAGCTGGTATGTCTTAAGATGTCATTTTTTCTATCAAACGACCTTAGCCCCCTAAAGGATTTTTTCCGGGAAAACCGTGGGAGGAGCATTCGCTTTCCTGGGTTCACATCCGCGAGCTCGGAGAAGGAGGTGGCAGTGGTAAGCAGTACCTTTGCTCTCGTTGTTTCCTCAATCATTGGCAGAGCTTTGCACGCCGTCAAGGGCCTGGCCAGTATGAGGTCCTTTTCGCGATCAATACAACGGGAGTGATACACGTGATGGCCCTTCCTTCGGAGAGCACTCAGTATCCAAATGAAAAGGAGTACCTTTTTGTCCCGTGGTCGCGCTTCAAGATCATGAATGTTTTTCAGGTACTGGCCTGTGTCATCTGTATCTGTCGCCATCTCACGTCTCGCTTCCCAGGAGGGAGAGTTTGTGGTCGTTGTGCTTAGCGCTATGGATAACAAAGACAGCCCCCAGCCAAGTAGCGGTCGCTGCTCTGTTCTGTAGCCAGCTGATCAACTGAGGCATTCCGCACAGAGGCATTCCGCACACAGGTGTCTCTACCTGGGAATGTGATAGGAGCTGCTCTCTCTCTCTCTTCGCACCAACCCTCCTCGGCTACACACCCCTGCCCACCACAAAACAATGGATTGTCTCTGAATCTCAGCAGAAAAAGAGAGCCTAAAATCAAGTGCTCACCATCAATTTTAAGCCAGCAAGCAGCTCTCTATGTCGGCAATGCCACACAGAGATCCACCTTCATGCACACTGCCAAGCACCCACCCCTGACGAGGTCTCCGACTACGAGCCCTCTGGTGACGGTGAGTCCGACACCTACTATGTGCCTGGCGCAGCATCAGCCTGGCAGCAACTAGCGACTACGATGGCAGTGACATCGATGACAATGACGCAGAGGGCCCAGCGGCACCCACGCAGGCCCCACGCAAAGAGCAGCAGGGCAGCAGCACCCGAGCCCCACCTGCTGCTGCTGCAGGAGCAGTCAATCGCTCCTGCTGCTACTGCCTCTGTTGCCTCTCATACCTCTGCAGCAGCATGCGAGACGTTGTAGGTGCAGGAGGCCCACAGGGGCGGCAGAAGGAGTGGAGAGGGCAGAAGGGCTTTTCAAGGAGCAGCTCATCGGCATCGCCTGAACATGTGCAGCCCCGATTGTAATTGACCCTTCAGACAGAGGAATGGCCATTGCTCGGGCTGTTGAGATGGCCACAAGATGCTGCCACCCACTTGGCGCAGCTGCATCCACGGCAAGGGCACAGAACTGTCTAACAGCAAACCTACAGGACTACATACGCCTTCTCAGGACAGCGGCATTCACAGCCAAATGGGACATGAGCCAATCGCTGGCACACACACGCTGTCCCAACCCTCTTATATCGACCAATCTTTAGGAGAAATGGTACTGTGCAGTGCGCAGCTTAAGGAACCAAGAGCGGCCCAGTGCTGGCACTCAGGGGGACGCGCAGTTGTATCACACGTTGGGCTGTGACGGCAGGAGAAGGGAGGGACAGGGACTGTGGCGCCTGGCGGGAGATTTCAGGGCCGACGATACTACAAGGCCCAATCAGCCCTGACAAGGGTTGCCTCTGCTCTGTGCAGGCACGCTGCCCAACTCTCGTGGCGGGCGAGAGGACGAGTGCAGCAGTTGCAATTAAACCCCAAAATTCTCCTCTCACCAAGCCAGGGGGCTCTGGCATTCTCATGGAAAACAGGCAAACTCGACTCCCACGCCGGGAAGGGAACGGAGCCCCATCGACATCCTTTTTTTCATACTATCACTATCGGAAGCAGAATGGATTTGAGAAAAGGGCAAGAGAACCCTCGTCTTGAAAAGGATAGTTCTCCTCTCACAGCCTCCTCGGCCTTACTGCACACAGCCATCCTGCCGCAGCATCTTCATGTCCACTCGGTGCCATGCGCAGGACTGCTGAGCCACGCACCGCATCGTGGACCGACGGCATCAAGCACTGGAGGCCCAGGGTGCCACAGCTGTCGCGGACACGACCAACGTGGACGAGGACTGATCCCTCTCAGAAGCAACAAGGCTGCTTCCAGTGTCCTGGCGATCTTGCAGGGCCAGCAGCTGTGTGGAGTACACGAACTGGAGCAGCTGAATCGCAGCTGGGAAGCCCCTGCCTCCGGGTATTCAAATCTCAGGGGCGCATTTCTCCAACACCGTTGCAGGCACTTCGCAATTCCTGCTACTGCTCGTCATTCGGGTGTGTCGGACACGCCTACACGCGTGTGTTGCTCGGATCCACGGCCACCACATGAAACTGACTGAATCCAACAGATATGATCATCTTAGGAAGTTTTTCCGCTTCCGCACCCCCGCACCTCCCGGTAGGGCAAGCCGCAACGCCGCACAACAGCGTGTCGTGCGTCAGGGAAAACCGGATCGGAGAGAAGCATCAGTAGACAGAGACAAGGTTTATTGCGCGAGCAAAAGAGATGAGGAGTGTGATAGTCGCTGCTGCTGTCCTGTGCGCCTGCGCGGTGGTGTCTGCGCACTTGGAGTGCACGTGCTACTGCTGCAGGCCCGACGACGACGACGAGCCCTGCCCCGGCCCCGCGCACGCAGTGGGGTCCTTCACTGCAGAGCAGGAAAGCGCGTGCAGCGTCCAAGCGTGTGCTGCGCGGTGGCCCTCCAAGACACGCGGGTGCTCCTCGGTCGTCGCCGAGACAGTCACGGAGACCAGCGTGCACAGCTCTGCCGGCACGACGAGCAGCACGACGACCACAACCACCTCGAGCTACGTGGAGCACAACGAGTCGTCTGCTGTTGCATGTTCTGCGGGTGCTGCTGTGGCTCTGCTGCTGCTGGTCCCCCGGCTCTGAGGCCTGNCATGTGTGTTGTGTGGCCTGGGGGGGTGTGTTCAGGGGCGGTTCTGGGAGGACTGGATTCAGAACTGCGTCCTGTTTTTGGTTTCTAACTTTGTCTGCATACTTGCTGAACATGCTGATATTAGGGTATCACATATAGCTGTTGCTACAGCTGCAAAGTACATTGAAGTGAATACAAAAATAGCAAGGCATTAGTGGGATACTGGCTCCTGTGACTGACCAGGCCCATATGGAGGAAGGAGAGTTATCAGAGTCAGAACAAAAAGAAATGACAAAAGATACAGAAATTTGTTTTGCATAAATCACGTCAAATACCAGTCATACTCAAAGATCAGGGTATCCAGGTATCACTCATAACAGTTCAGCTTAGAACAAAAGAAGTAGACCAAGGTAATGTTCAGTCATTGTTTAAATCATTTCTCATCATGAAGCATGGGAAAAGACAATTGCAGTGTTTTAAGAAGAACCAGATAAGGAATTGAAATAGTGTTTGGTGAATAGTCAAGGCAACATTTTGCATTGATAGACGACCACAAAAGGTCTGGCAATGCAAAGAAGCCCGGTCTGTGCAAAGGACTTTGAAATTTGCAGGCAAGCTGAATGTGGGGCTGGTGGTTTTCACTTCAAATTTGGGCACTTCCAAATTTTCACAGAAAAAACTCACTGAAGTTAGAATGTGCCATATTTACATACACTACTACTTCCTTTATCCAGAATGTTCTTTTGGAATGAGATTCAGATTGGTCTTTGCAGAAGGACAATTTCTTGTAGTAATGGTATCAGATTTATGGTGAAGAGAGATAATACTGTTTTCTGCATCTCACGGCCAGCATGCAGTCCTGATCAAAAGCAATTTATGATGTTTCAGAACTCCTATAGGCTTAAATATCGAGGTACACACCTTTTGCTCTTAGTAGAAGAGGCTTGGGGTGAAGTATAGGTATGTGGAGTGTCCATTTTGGTTACAAACACAACACGGAATGCCCTTGTAGGACGGCTTGCACATGTTGTGACGGGCGATGCCCGCAAGGAAAGAAAAGGCTTGGTTCGGTTTCGATGTCTTGGGGGTGTGTCTGAGGTATAAAGATAGCTGCCAGACAGAGGTAGATTTTCAGGACAGACAGAGGTAGATTATTTTGGACAAAAAGTCAGATTGATTGTGCTAGTTCTTGTACAAATGATGTGATATGTGTGTGAAGTTCTTTGTAGTCACCTGAGATGTCAGTGTACTCCCAGTTGAAGTCGTTTGTGGCTGCAAATGCTGCCACAATTGTGACTCGTATAAGCCAGATCAGTCACACGAGAGAGTATGACTCAACCTTCCAGGGGAATGAGATGTAGCTGAGCAACAGGTCTAGGCGATCAATGAGGTTGAAGACAAGCTTGTAGAGAGCAACCTGAGGTGGTCTCCCTGAAACCCAGTCATAAGCCAGGCTCGAAGTCATCCAGCGAAGGCCCGTGCACTTTCCCCTTCATGATCGAGAATCCACCTGATCATATTGTCCTTCTTCCCAGAAGCAGATGTGCCCAGCTTCTTCTGCAGGTGCTCTTTGAGTTGAGAACAGGTCCACGTTTCCAGTTCTTCATAGCAACGAGAACGGGATTTGTCCTCTAAGTCTGAGGGAACAGTCAGAAAGGCACACAAGAAGACGAACCTGAGACAGAGTCTGATGAAAAAGAAGCCTCGTCATCACTGCTAGGGTGCTCTGAAGCCTTGTGCTTGTTTGTAGCCTTGGGGGCCTCAAGGCCCCTGGTATCACTGTTGACGATGCGAGCGACAAGGTCCTTCTTGCCACCACTCTGACTGATCCCACACTGCTGTGCCAAGTGGCAAAGGTCTTCGGCTGAGAGCTCAAGCAGCTTCTCATCTGCAGCTTTTGAGAGAACATGCTCTTGGTGAGGGGCCTCTGCAACGGGCTTCACTGGGGCAAAGAAGGTGGTCATGTTGAACACCATCTTAACATCCTCGAAGCAGCCTGAAGAACAGCACCCCGCTGTATGATTCGACTCTCACTCAGAGCGAGTTGATGTCCAACAAGCTCTTTGTATTCTGAGTCTGGCCCCAAGGTGATGAACAGAATTGCTGGGTAGTGGCACTGTAGACTGGCAATGCTTCTGAAGGCAGCATTGATGATGAGACAGACCAGAGTTGGAAGAGTTTTGCGCTCTTGGTAGTTTCTGATTGTGTTGCAGACCAGTTCCAGGATATCGTGAGGTGAAGGCCGCTTGTTTGCAGTGTTCATCACGGGAATGATGAAAAGCGGAACTGGTTTGCCACTGAGACTGACCCCACAGACGACATAGACAAGCCCCCCTTCAGGAGTCGGCTTTCAGGACATGACAATCTTACCAATGAGCTCGCCAGTGAATCCCACTATGCTTTCATCAAGACACAGCCAGAGTAGGCCCTGTAGGTTCCAGAACTGCACAAAGCTCGCACTGAAGAGCTCTTCAATGCAGAACGGGTTCATCTCTCCGAGTCGCGAGACAAACTGCTTCCACACCTCCTCGCGGATAGGACGATCGCCAAGCCCTGGGCGCCCCTCGTGCAGCCGAAGGTACTCCGTGAATGAGTTCGCCATGTTGTTGCCCACGCCAATCATGTGAACGATCATGCGTACAATGTCACATATGCGATTCGGAGGAAGCTGTGGCTTCAGGCCCTGAGGCCCCCTTCGTGTGACCTCAGGGGAGGCTTGTGTATGAGGCTCCAAATGAAAAACAGAGTGAATAAGTCAAGGCGAGGGCGAGGCTCTGCGAAGTCATTTGCCTTCCGTGGTCGATTGTCTCGTGAGAATCTCCGCAGTATGAGTTGACTCATGACGAGGGTCCGTAGGATTTCTTGTCGACGACGCGGTTCCGATGCTCGGAAATCCTTCGTCAGAGATATTAGCACGTGCTGACAGAATAACCCGACGTCAGAACCCGGACTTGAGGTCACACACCTGTTACACCCAAGGCACTGTAATGACTTCAACTTACCTGAGGTGGCCGCCCAGAAGATTATCGCCATCCTGCATCCGGCAGCCGAGACAGGAGGGGGATACTGTTCGTGTTCGGCCCATTGCACATTGTGAGGGAACTGTCTTCGTCTCGCGCAGGGGAACTTCAAAAAATACTGCTACTACTCGTCGATCGGGTGTGTCGCACACGCCGCGCTGTGCTGCTCGGATACCACGGTCACGAGTGAATCCGACAGATATGATCATCTTGGGAAGTATTTCCGCTTCCGCACCCCCGCACCTCCTGGCAGGGCAAGCCGCAACGCCGCACAATGCCTGTCATGCGTCAGGGAAAACCGGATCGGAGAGAAGCAGCAGCAGACAGAGGCAAGGTTTATTGCGAGAGCAAGAGATGAGGAGTGTGATAGTCGCTGCTGCTGTCCTGTGCGCCTCCGCGGTGGTGTCTGCGCACTTGGAGTGCACGTGCTACTGCTGCAGGCCCGACGACGACGACGAGCCCTGCCCCGGCCCCGCGCACGCAGTGGGGTCCTTCACTGCAGAGCAGGAAAGCGCGTGCAGCGTCCAAGCGTGTGCTGCACGGTGGCCCTCCAAGACACGCGGGTGCTCCTCGGTCGTCGCCCAGACGGTCACGGAGACCAGCGTGCACAGCTCTACCGGAACGACGAGCAGCACGACCACCACAACCACCTCGAGCTACGTGGAGCACAACGAGTCGTCTGCTGTTGCATGTTCTGCGGGTGCTGCTGTGGCTCTGCTGTTGCTGGTCCCCCGGCTCTGAGGCCTGAGAGGGGACCGCTGCCCCGAGACACTATGAAAAACAACTCCGAGAAATTCAGGGAATTTGAACGTTTTGACCCTGCAGACTGATCGAGTTTCTAGTTCTCAGGCTGTAGGATTCTGCAGCTGTTTTCTCCTGTGATTGACACCTGTATCCGACTCCTCCTCAGTGAAGGTGCCATTCTCATTTTTTGTGCAGATGAACTCAAATCTCCTCGTTTCCCTCTGAATGAAGTCCGTCATCGGATTAGAACGTTGCCTACGCAGTTGCGAAAGTGATCACAAGATAGACTGAAGAGGGTAGCTGTAGCATCAGTCAAGCAGAGAACTCTTCCCTGTGGCTAAGACAAGTATTCCCGCCACTGCTCAGGCAGCTTTGCACCCCGGCAATTAAAGGCGATACGCCGGAGTGTTCAGTATCAGAGCAGTCCGGGACCTCCGCGTGGCCTGCGCGAACTGCAACTGCGTAGCAGGCCCGGGCGCCATCCTCGAGGGTGATGGAGAGAGGAAAGGAAATGCCGCAAGGAGCCGGAAATGAGCGGCTCAGGCCCTGTTTTGGCGGGGTGTGTGATTCGTAGCGTTTCCCAGGTGCGATTCGCCTCGGCGGCCCCTCAGAGCGCATCACAGAATGCAGTGGGCGGCAGTGACACGAGAGGGAGGTTCAGACAGAACGCAACCCTGAGGCAGCTCGACCGGCTCCGACATCAGGCAGGCAGCCCCCGAAAGCACGGTGACAATGCAGATGCAGTGCCAATAACTAAAGTGCTGGTCTATGTGAGCCGTTGTGTGGTGTCCGCAGTTGCTGTGACACTGGCCGTCATCCCACTCCTTCCGAGGCCACGTGCCGCACAGCGGACGGTGCGGCGACACCCGAAAGCAAGATATTGCCCTCGGAGTTCAATTTGGAGCACTTCTTGTGGGCCACTGCGACCTCAGGCCTTAGTCACACAAACGCGCACGCAGCTGCAGGATTCTCGTCAAGGAGAACCGCCCATGCGAGGGGGTGCCGCCCAAAGGGCCTTGGGTGTCGCTTGCAAGCCGCAGAGAAAGGGCTACTTCTGGATGAACCCCCAGACCCCAACCAGCAACGCCCCGCACAAGGAAAACAAGGAGGATTTGCCCTCTCTCATGTGCTGTCGCACGTATAGTGCCCAGAGAGTCCGCCGCCGCGGGATGAGCCGCCCACGACATTCACATACGCTCGAGGCTCGCGCTTTAGCGATTTCCTCAACGTCCCTGCCCTCGAGCCACCCCGACCGACCATCTCCGACAGTATCGCAGATGGGCACGCGGATGCCACGCTCCGACTGGAAGCCTCACCTGCCCCTCGCGCTCGCGGCTCCCCTCGGTGTACCAACACTGGGGTTTTCTTTGCCATTTGCCCCACGTTGCAAAACCGAGCCACCTCCGAGGCACCAACGACTTCGGGTGAACCGGGCCGATAGAATGGGAAAAAAGCGGCACCGCCAGGATGGAAGGCCGCTATTCAGGCCCCTCAACATTGCAGCTTAGACTAACAAAACCGAGGAACACCTGCCCCAAGGAACCGGTCGTTTCCTGCAGCCACATGGCCCATGCAGCTCCCAAGCGCCCCAAAGAATGGAGAAGCAGATACATGACCGAGTGGCTCGGGCAGGCCCTGACGTGTCTGGCATTTCATTTTCCGAGGGTGTTCTATTGGTGTTCTCGAGGGCTGCGTTGTCCTCGTTCCGGGTATAAGTCAGATTGAGGCACCGCATCCGGCTCAACGTCCCACGGCCATTCCATTATTGTGCGTGTTGTGCGAGGCAGAGCCTGCTTCTGAGAGCTCTCGTGCGACAGAGCGCGAATGGCTGGCAGCACTGGTGACCCTGTGGCCCTCGTCGTCTCCACCAACCGCATCGCCCGCTACTCCCACTTCGCTGTTGAGTGTTTGCCCCTTTCCCCACCCACTCGCCGCCACCTCCCTCCCGTTGGCTACGGCGACTCACAGCCCCGTTGCCCAATGCGCTGAACTGCGAGGGCTTGTCATTAACTCGGCGCTGTTCAGGTGAGGGTCGTGTGTGATTCGCAGTGGATGAGCGACCACCGCTTGGGCAGCGACACAATTAGGGCAGCCTGCACACACGCCTCTGTGCGCCTCGAGGGCGACGAGCACGGAGCCGGTGAGCACAGCCCTCGCGGCCAAAATAAGTTAGTCTCATCAAGGCGCTATTTGTTCCTCCTTGGCCAACACAGACCTCGGGCCCTGCGCGCGGTGCTGCGGCGTCCGCCCCCAGAAGCTCATCACAATCCAGGGCTCGTGCCAGGAGGAGTCGGTTGCCGGCAGAACCAGTCGATCCCGCGTATTCCTGTTCAACCGATGCGTCTCGTACGAAACAAAATTGAAAATGTGCTCACACCAATGCGGAGCTGTTGTGCACAACTCTCACTTCTCACTGAGGCGCTGCTTGCTTCCCCAATCGATGTGCAGCAACTGCAACACGACCCGCCTTCATGCAGGAGGACGCGTTGTGATAGTCGTGACGATCAGGAGCTCGCTGGGCCCTCTGGCAGAGGTGGTCTCCGCGCCACTCTCTCTGGTCTCCCGGTCGACATACGTCAGGAAGACCCGTGACCCACTCGCGGCTCCCCCCATCACGTGGACCGACTGCAGCGAGTGCTGGGGCATCTTGGGTTGTATCGACATGCCGCAGACTGCGAGCACTGAGCTAGACCAAGCGAAACGGTCTGCTGGGGTACTCTCCACTCCACTCGGCCCGCTGTTCGCCCCGTCGACAGAGCCCAGTCCCGGAGTTGGCGACAGCAACGAGCAGATCAGAGAGCAGCTGCTGCTGTTGATGATCCTCCAGAGTGAGCAGCTTCAGAGAGTCCGCTCTCTGGAACGTCTGGTCTATTCAGACAGCAGCCGTTAATGTCCACCGCCTGTATAGTCAGTAGAATGAGTATGCTGAAGGGATGGCCTTGGGTATAGGCACGGGCACAATGCGATTCCGGGGCGAGCAGACTTTCTCGTGTGGTTTTATGCTCTTTCCCGTGCTCGACCCGACGAAAACGTGAATGAGGGGATGGCTCCACAGAACACACTAGCGGGAGGAGAAGGGGAATGGCGAAATGGTGTGTTGCAGTCTTCGGGCAGCACATTTACATCCTTCAGCATCTGTATTAGGAAATGCGTTGTTTGGTTGCTCATAGTCACAGACGAAGAATAGGGGGCGATCGCACAACTACTCAGTGTGCCGCAGCTCGCACACTGCTGGCCTGAGGGATGTGTTCACGAGCACAGCACGGCGAGACTGCCCAAGTCAGATACTCAGTACGGAAAATTCCGAAAAAGCTTTCTTTCGGGCTGTTGAAGCGAGCACTGAGGGTCTGGGGAATGCTTGACAGCGCAGACCAGACGCCCCCGGAGGCGCCGTGCCTTTCGGTTTGCTATGCCAGCCGCCTGACAATTCAGTCTTGGCTTCAGACAGTGGGGCGCTGCAACAGCCACAGCTGGTACTTGCAGGGCTGCCTCTCCTCTGCGTGCGCTGCACAAGGCTCGGGGGTGAGCAGCTCCGCGAGCGGGCGACTAGTTCAGCGGTCGACATTTCAGAGGTACTTGACGGCACACGGGCAAAACGGACCAAAATACTCCAAAGCAGAAAGGCAGGACCGTCGGCAGAAGAAGCCCAGCAGGGGCTCTGGCATTCCCTTGGAAAATAGGCAAACGCGACTCCCATGCCGGTAAGGAAACGACGTCCCGCCGACAACATTTATTGCACTTTTACACTGCAGAATGGCTTGGCGACAAGAGCGACACAAGTCCATGAACAAAAATCCACTCGGGCTTGTTCGCCAGCATTTCAGCCTCTGGCAGACCCCTTTGTGAGGAGCACTGACTGTGCTGCACTGTGCGTGATCCATCAGCACCAGAAACAGCCCGAAAGCCCGACAGAGTGCAAAGAGAGTCGGCCATGGGGTTCCTTCGGCTGGTACACATTTTCCAGGCCCCGGGCAGCTCTGGAGGAGTGGTCTGTGCCACTGTTAGCCCTGGAGATGGCGGAAGCTGGTGGCCCTGTGACCCTCGCGGCTTCCTCGATGCGCGTTGCTCTCTACTCCCACTTTCTGCTCTCTTCTCGCCACTCATCCTGTTGCTGTCCCCTTGCCAGTTGGAAGGCACTCGCCTGTTGCTCTGCTCTGTCTGGGAAGCTCACGTGTGGGGCTCCGCGTGCTCTGCACTGCTGATAAACCTACTGACTGTCTCTCTTCTCAGGGGACGGTCGTCTGCCACCAGCAGTTGATGCGCGAGCACTGCCTGGGCACCGAGGCCATCAGGGATGGAGTGCACGTGCCTCTGTGCAGCTCGAGGGCAACGAACACTGCCGTGGTGCACTGAAGCTCGAGTCCTCTGGCGTACTCTATAACCAACTTCTGTGCTCGCATACACAGACCTTGGGCCCTGGGCGCGATGCTGCGGTGACCACCCAGAAGCTCGTCGCCATCAGGGCTCTGGCCTCAAGCAGGCAGTAGCAGATAGGGGATGCTGTGCATTCACGTTTGGCAGGTGCACATTGTGCAGAAGCCGACACTCACACGAAGGAGGCTGGCTGCATAAGATCGCAACTGCACATGAGAAGCGCACGTGATGCCTGTCGTGACAGTGGGAGCCCACTGGGACCGCGGGCAGAGGCGGTCTCTGCGCCGCTGATGCTCGTCTCGAGGTCCTCATATGCCAGGAGGGCCCACGGGGTAGTGGCTTAAATTCATCTTCCCGCTGTGCAAGGACCATTACTGAAGTATAATTGCAGTGAACAACACAGTGACCAGCGAGCACAGCTCTGCAGTCGGCGCGAGGAGCAGCGCGACCACCACGACAACCTCGAGCAATGCGGTACACAGCGATACGTCTGCGGCCACGCGCACTGTGCTTGCTGCAGCTGTGCCTCTGCTGCTGGTGGTCTCCGGGCTCTGAGGCCCCGAGATCAGGGTGAGAAAGAACAGAACTGAGACTCTACCCAAAACAAAATCAGGAGCAACCAACTGATAAACACCTGCTTGGTAGGCTGCCCTCACCCCCGTCTTCGATCTGCTCTATCCCTGTGTGTTAGGGTCAGCTCACTATCGAGCCTATCAAACAATCCAGAGAGCACCCAGAAGCAGCAGGAGCTACTCTGTGGCCTCCACGTCGTCCCACGCGCAGATTTTAGTTGCTGCTGAGGCCCCAGGCCCGCTAGCAGTAGCGAGGACTTACGGACTGCCTTGCTCCCTCTGCACTGGAGACGAACACTTGGAAAAGCTCCAACTCGGAGCAGAACTCGAACCCTGCCGAGGGGAAGGAAATCTGTTGGCACTGATATTCTCAAACGGCCATTTGGCAACTTGCCTGCTGGGGGGTGGGTGGTGGGGGGGGTGAGTGGTACAACATCTGGGAAAATGTGATACTGCTGTCACCGGCTGGGGGGGACCTCTGTCCCCTGGCCTCCGAGTCGTCACTTGTCCTTGTCGGCTGCCCTGCTGCCCGTGGGCGTGCTGTGCCTCCACAGGCCCTGCGAGCCCGCGGGCGGCGCCTGCGCCTCGGCGTCGAGCCAGTCGATCGCCACCGTCGCCGCCAGGAAGAACAGCACGTCCCTGTGCGCGTCCACCACGAGCCCGTAGTGCGTCTCGCGCGAGTACTGCACGGCCCCCGCCTGCACCGCCGCGCTGGGCCCCGTGTCCCCGCTCTGGTGGAACGTGAAGTCCTCGCCCCACGTCCCGTCGCACGAGACTGAGTCAACGCAGGCAGAAAGGAGTGAGTCATGAATTCCAGGAATTGGGGGCGGGAAGGGGCCCGATGCGACTTGCTTTGCTGCTTGGAGCACGCGGGCGACGGCGATATCACGTAGTCGCGCGGCGGCTGCTGCGCGCCGACCTCGCAGAGCAGCGACCCCGCGCCGTGGTCCGACGACGCCTCCCAGACGGCGAACCGCGTGGGCCGCTGCCTGGCGCGCGCGAGGTACATCAGCGGCACGCCGCTCATGTTGGACAGCGCAAACCACTCGGACGCCTCAAACCCCGCCGGGGGCCCTCGGCTCCCGCTGCAGCGCAGGGCCCAGTCAGTCAGGGAGGGGAGGGGACGAGGGAGGGTGCGGGCCGCGTGCAATGTGGAGGGGGAGAGGGGACCCAGGACGCAGAACCAGCCGCGGCCGCCGGGGGTCTCGCGGACGGTCTTGTCGCTGGCCCAGAACCTCCGCCGCAGGGCAAACTGCAGCGGGTGCGTGTAGTACAGCGCGGGTATCGGCGTCGGCAGCACCGCGGCCGCGGCCGTGCGCTGCGCCTGCGGGCTGGCGGGCCCTGCGGCGCCCATCGACGACGAGACCAGCGCGAGGCCCGACACCTGCGGCGACGGCGACGCGACAGCGCACGTCACCACTGCCGGCGGCGAGCTGATCGACGGCGGCCTCCCGCACAGCGGCTGCTGCTGCTGCTGCTCGTAGGAGCTCAGCGACGAGTCGTCGTCCGAGTCGCCCGACGAGTCGCCCGCGAGGTGCCGCCCCAGCGGCCCTGTCGCGTCGCCCGACGGCGGCAGCGGCGCAGGCCCCGGCGGCGGCGGCCCGAGGCTGCCCACCGACATGTCCTCCACCTGCACCGCCCGCACGGGCACGGGGCTCTGCTGTTGCTGCTGCTGCTGCACCGCGACAACGCCCGCTGGGCCAGCAAATTCAGCCAAATTCAGTCAATTCGGAATTCGCCCGTGTCAGAATCAGGAATTCGAATTCGCGGCAGTTCGGGAATTGGCGGCGGCACCGAGCAGGTGGAAGCGCTGGCTGTAGAAGAAGTCGTTGTCGAGGACGCGCTGGGGCATGGTCATGCTCATCTTGCGCTGCGCCGCGGGCGACGGGCAGCACGGCGGCGGCGGCGGCGGGGCGCCCGCGGCCTCGGCGAGCAGGTGGCGGCCCAGCGCGTGCACCGCCTGGCGGAACTTCTGCACGGCGGGGTCCGACGCCGTGATCTCGAACGCGTCGAACAGCGCCGCGCTCACCAGCACCCCGGGGATCTTCAGCAGCGCCGTCCAGTACCTGGCGGGGCGACGCCACGTCAGGCGGCGTCAGCGGAAGATGCACGGAAAATGCAGATAAGTTCAGATCCCAGTTCCCTCCTGTGGACAAATCACTGGCTCGGCATTTGTTCCGCCGTCGCGTCAGCTGTCACTTTGTGTCGCTGCCACGTCACACGCCGCCCGGCGCGCGCCCTTAGACAACTTAACCGACGCTTGTTCAGGGAAAAATCGCGGAAAGCCCTTCCAGATATTTCGCTGCGGTGTGGGCGTGGGGGGGGGCCGCGCACTGCTGCAGCTCGGCGACGCGCAGCGCCACGCGCGCGGGGTCCGTGAGGTGCGGCCCTGCGCCCGCGCGCTTGGGGGGGAACTTGGGCATGGCGTCTGCGGCGGCCCTGTCGCCTGCGCGGAGCAGGCGGTCGCGGAGGGCCCAGTGGGCGCGGGAGCACTCGCTGAAACGTCGCATCAGCCGCAGCGCGTGGGTCCCGCAGCGCAGCACCACGTGGTACACCACGTGGGCCGAGCGCGCGCGGGCGCCCTCGACGAGGGACGTGCCGACGATGCTCACGACGACGCCGGCCTTGCCCTCGGGAGCGCTCTCCATCAGCGGCCCCTCGACGACGCGGACGACGCGGGCGGCCTGTCACGTCAGCACAGCCCCGCTGTTGTGTTCGATAATATCTTCGCGCCTCGGAGATTCTGGCGGCCACCGAATCGGCACTCAAGACCCAACTCGGTCATGTGTTCCGAAAACCAGCCCTCCAGCGGGCAACCAGCTGTTCGGTGAATTGGATCACGAACGTCTCTGTTACAAACCCTTTGGGACGACAAATAAGATGGATTGCTGACCACTCCGTTTCAGAGAAAATGCCAGAGATCGCGGCGGCTAGCGGGTCGTCCTACGTTATTTGAAACTGCTCCGGGGGCCGGTAGAGGACAGTGTCTGCTATCCCACTGGGCAGGGCCTAGTCCTCAACGCAAAGGTCCACTTCCACTCAGAGAAAACCGATTTCACCTTTCTTGGTGCACTCGTGTGAGGCACACTACTGTGCACAGCCGACGCCCCCTGACCAGCAGCTTGTTGCATCATTTCTGCTGCAGCATGCCCTCTCCTGTGCCCAGGACGCCGTGATCGCCGAGCAAGGTGTGCACTTCCACCTGCCAGGTGCTTATGCTGTTTTTTCACTGTGAGGAATCTGCCGTACATTAGGGCAATTCAAAGCTCACATAGCTGCACGATGGGGCACGCATCACTCCTGAGCTTTGAATCTGCACAGGGCAGTGCTATGCCCAAGCCGTGTAAAATTGTCGTTTGGTCCCCACCATCTCAGGCAAAGCCTTGTCACAGCTCAGCACAGGTAGTCTGGCAGCGTTGCTGTACGTGTTGGTGTGTATGGGACCGAATTTGGCCCCTTTTATCGTGTATTTGGCACTGGGAACCAAATTCCCAAAGCCCTTCTCATTTTCACTGTAGCTTTTTGCTGTTAAATTCTGCTCTTGGACAGCCACTACCAAATTTCTATCACGGGATGGCAAACCATAGGTGTGGCATTGTTAAGAACTGTGCGACCTTGGCCCGTGATGAATGTGTACTGTGATACCCCACCCAGAAGTGATTTGTTTTCCTATGCAAAGACTATCAGCTAAGAAATTCAAGCAACACAAACCTCTTCTGGCAGGTTTGCATCTGATGGGGCTCTGAGTGTCTTATCTTCCATGGAGGCCTGACAGCCCTTAACTCTGATGGCAGTGGCAACAGTTGTACTAAGGGCTGACACTTACACCTGTCAGGAACAGTTGTCTGTAGCTCCTCTTGAAGCACTGAATCAGAACAATAATGCACATGAATGTGCTCAGCAGGAGTAATAACCCAGACTGCTCTGAAAGGCACTGATTTCTTGGTCTTACTTGCTCTAGTAAACAATATCCTGGGATCCTCTTCCTAACAGACAAGACGACCTTGGCAGCTCTCCGGCATAGTGTCATCCATACTTTCCTTACATTCATCTCTGACTGTGGTATCTTAATTCTTCTGTGTGCTAACTTCAGTGTCTCAGTCCAGGCTTTTCTGAGAAAAAGCCACCAAACGGCTCCCATGCAAGTAGTATTTGTCCATGCCATTGTTGAACTTATCAATGACTTCAAACTGCTTATTGTAGTGCAAAGCCAGGGGAGTGACTTCCTGTCAGGCTCTGCTTCTTATCAGTTTTCTTGGCACAGTGTATCAACAGATACCTGTGACCAAGGTCATCTAAGGAGTGGTGAACGAGCAGAAATCCTCTCTTCTTGCATTCTGCCACGGTCCATGTCCCTGCCTTGTTGACCTTTTCCTTCAGGGGTTACACCACTGTCTGAAGCGATCCTTATTTAATACTTTTAAGAAATGGGATCTCACGGTCTGAGAGTAGCTTGAGCCCAGCCAGGTCAAGATAGTAGAAGTCAGCAATAAGCACAGGAAACCCTCCATCTGGGCATGGTAGAGTGTTTGCTGCCCACTCCAGTAGGTCACAGATGAGATTGTCTGTTCCTTACCTGCACAGGTCGTGATTGGGTACTTTCCTGTAATTAAGGGCAGCCCAGACCTCTGAAGAGAAGACCAATCTCTGTCACCCACTGTCCAATGCGATCTGGCTTTAAGACCACAAGACGAATGCTCGGGGAATGGTGCCCAGTGAATCTTTTGAGCTTCTCATTCAGGGTTACTGTCTCTCCATCACAGCTAGGCTTGCCATTGCCTCAGAAAGTGATCCACGAATGAACTCTGAAGTGAAGTAGAAGTTCGATGTGATCTCTGACCAATGATTGAATGTTATAACATTCCCTACGATTGGCTGCCACCTGTTCTTAAGTGCCTCAAAGTCTCGTCATAGGGGAGTGCGATCCTCTCCCTGTACAGGGCCTATGGACGTGAACTGAAGGTTTATCTTTATAGCCCACGCCTTGAGAATGGTCACGTATGACACGTGAAAAGCACATGCTTGCAGGTGCAGGCAGAACTTCTTGGAGACGGGCTCTACTAGAATGAACTCGATGGCAGTGGCTTCCTTATGGGACCTCTTCCCCTGTGTCAGGCGCTCCTTCTCAGCTCTCTGCACTCCATCGTTTAAGCTCTTCATCTGCAGGGTGAGAAATAATGTCTGGCAGAGGGATACAAGAAACCCCTACATTAAGGTGTGATACAGAATCTGTGATACAGAAACAGCAGTACGCATTTTTGGGGTGGTGGCCTTTGGGCCGTGCCACACAGTTTTGTCTGCATGGGAGGTAGATCAGATAAATCTGTTCTTCAATATTTCAGAGGTACTTTTTTTCAGTAGAACACTATCTCATTACACACATATGAACTCAGCAAAGAGTGGCTAAAAAACAAATCTGTGCACCATCAATTCTCTGATTATTAATACTGACTTGAGGGTGTTGAGCACAACTAACTGATTTCAGAATGAACAAGACGCTCCAGAGAGCGGATTCTCTGAAGTTGCTCGCTCTGAAGGATCAGCAAGAGCAGCAACTGCCCTCTTATCTCTTCGGTGCTGTCTGTCTCGCGAGAGCCGGGGCTTGCGGGGAAGCAGAGAGGACCGAACCCCTTTACTCCGGAAGATTGTTTTGCTTGTTCGAGTACTCCACTAGTCGCTTGTGTCCTGCCTGAGCACCCGATGGCACTGCAGGTGCCCCAGAACTCGCTGCAGTCGGTCCACGTGATGGGGCGAGGGGCGAGAGTGTCGCGGATCTTCCTGACATAGGTCGACCGGGAGACCAGAGAGAGGGGCACGGAGACAGCCTCTGCCAGAGGGCCCAGCGGGCTCCGGACAGTCACAACCAAAACAACGCGTCCTCCTGCATGAAGGCGGGTCGAGTTGCAGTTGCTGTACATGATTGAGAGTACGAGACGATTATTACGAGTTGTGTGCAAAGAAATACCCGCAATTGGAGTGAGCAACGAGAGAATTTGTCCGTACGAGACGCATCGGTTGAACAGGAATACGCTGGATAGACCAATGCTTCCGGCAATCGGCTCAACGGGCTCCTCGTGGCACGAGCCCTTGATTGTGATGAGCGTCTGGGGGCGGACGCCGCAGCACCGCGCGCAGGGCCCCAGGTCTGCGTTGGCCACCGAGGTCAGACGAACTGTTCTTTGCCACGAGGGCAGTGCTCACCGTCCCCATGCTCGTCGCCCTCGAGGCGCACAGAGGCGTGCGCACAGGCAGCCCTGATGGCGTCGCAGCCCAGGCGGTGGTCGCTCATCCACTGCGTGTCGCACACGACGCTCACCTGAACGGACAGAGCGAATCATCAGCGACGTGCCCTCGGGGCATATCGCATTGGGCAACGGGGCTCTGGGTCGCAGCAGCCTTCTGGGTGGGGGAAGGCGAGGGAACCGGTGGGCGGGAAAGGGGGCAGAGGCGGACAGCGAAGTGGGAGTAGCGGGCGATGCGGTTGGTGGAGACGACGAGGGCCACAGGGTCGCCAGTGCTGCCAGCCATGCGCGCTCTGTTGCGGAGGAGCGAGCTCTTGGAAACAGGTACTGCCACACGTGCAACAAGTTGACTTTTGACTGGAACAAGGGCGGCGCAGCCGTCGGGAATACCTTGCGAACATACACACAACACGAAATTCCAGACACGTCAGAGCTACCCGGCCATGGATCTGTTCGGCCCTCTGAGCGAGAGGCAGTGGAGCTGTTGTATGGCAACGGAGAGGCTCTGTGGCTGGTCTCCCGAGTGGTCAGGGCCACTGGAATGGCGTGAACGGGGCGTGTGCGCATGAGCCGCGAATGTTGGGCCCGGCTTAGTACTCTCCTCCACGGGGTGCCGCTTTTTTCCACGAACTCTATGGCCCTCTGAGGTGTCCGGTTTTGCATTGCCGGGCGAAAGGGCGCGGAAAACGAGAGAATAACCGGCGCCAAGACGCCAAGGGGAGTGCCAGAGAAGTGCGAGGGTGCGAGTGGCATCCTGCTGGCGGAGCCGGTTCCCTGAAAGTGCATCTGTCACTGCAGATGGCTGTGGCAGCCGCTGCTGCAGATGGTCTGTCGGTTGGCTGGGGGTAAGGGACGTTAGGAAATCGCTCGGGTACGAGCACACCAGAAGCAACGTGAGCGCCCCGTGGACCCAAAGGCGCAAAATGTGCCGGACAGCAAACACCAGCAAACACCTTGTTTTTCTTCTTGTGGGGGGCGGTCTGAGCGTTCCGTTTCTCTGTTGCTCTCAGGTCTCTTCCCCCCAGTGGGCTGCATTACCACCGCGAGTAATAGCTTGATCTCACAGTGGCTCAGAGACCAGCCTGTGAGAAGGGCTCGCACATACAGATCAAGAGATCACAATCTTAAGAGGAAGACCCACAGCTGAATCAGCGCGCATTTAGCTCATTCGGTTTCCTTACACTTAATAGTGCACACCAGGGCAATTGACATGATCGCACGTACTGCCCGAGGTTGTCGTTATCTTTTTTGTCTTGGCTTGATTTTTGTTTATACTTCTTGAGTTGTTTTCCGCCCCGGGCTGCGCGGCCGCCATGCCCTTGCTGCCTGCTCGCAGACAACTCGTGCTGAGCGCGGCATCTATGAGCCTCTGTGTGCCTTGTCTTGCCCTCGGGACGCTCGGGTGAGGGTTGCCAGCAGTGTGTGGTTGTGAACTACTTTTTCTCCTCCCACCGGCTATTCCCCAAATCATATCGACGGGTTACCCAGGTGCTACGCTGATTTCCAAGGCGCCCATTACTTCACCAGACCCACTCGACATCTGGTACGTCTGCGCGCGACAGTGCTTGATCGGTGCTCGCGCTGGACGCGACGCTGCGGTGCCAGCCAGGGGAGTTAGGGGGTCTTTTATTACTAATCATTTCTCAGCGCACAATCGCTTGCTCTGCTGCGCGGAGTCGTCCGCCCTCCGCTCGGCAAGAACAGTACAGCTCGCTCATCGCAGAAGCACACACTGCTGGAGCGGGAAGGCTTGCAGCGCCGAGCGTGGGGAGGAGGGGAAGGGCGAGAGCCACACGGAAAAGAGATATGGCGGACCCCTGGCGCATCTCGAGGGCCACTAAGACCGCGGCTCCCGTTGCCCCGCTGCCCCTCCTGTACGTGCCTGGGGCCCTGGGCAATTGTGCGCGCACGCTGCTCGCTACCCCGCATGTGAGGGCTGCTGCAGTTCCCGGACCCTCCAGTCGCCCGGTGCTGCAGGGCCCCCCCGTTTCGACTGCTGTCCTTCTTCTTGCCCGCCGTTGTAAAACAACGTACGGCGGCAACAGAGGGCCTAGTAGGGGAGGGGGAAGGGGTGGGTTCCACCGCGGCTGAACCGCGTGTGAGACATCGCAGCTCTGAGCTGACGCGCGCGGCTCTCTGGCCCTGGAGCTGGTCCTCGGAGACAGGACCGCTGGCCGACAGCACGGGGCACAAGGCCTCTGCGGGACGTCTGGCTCACGCACTATCTCGCGGCCCTTTATGCCCTCGCTGCTGCAGCTGTGGGGGCAAAGGCGAAGCCCAGTGGCACTGCTAGTGCATGGGCGAGGGTGGAAGCACTGCAGAAGGACAAAATACTGCCTATTTCCCGGTATTTTCCAAACTGATTCTCCGACTTGCGCGTCTGCCCTGCTGCACGCATGACCGGCATCACCGTGCCAGCGGTGGGCCAGCCACTGCACACAGAGCAGAACGTGCTCCCGCCCATTTTGCGGAAAGACGAAGCCCGGGTGTACAAAAAAGCAACGCGCCGATAAGTACAGAAGCGGAAGGAGGGAAATGTGCTGCCCGAAGACCGCAACGCACGATTTCGCCATTCCCCTTCTGCGTCCTTTTCTGCTTCAGCGGAAGGTGGAACCACTCCGCGAATTCACACGCGCGGCAGCTGATTGAGCCCATGAAGGTGCGCCGCTCGAGCGCAGAGCACACACTCTGCTCGCTCGGAAAGTGGCTAACCACTGCTCCAATGCAGATTACATTCGTTCCCCTTTTCCGTGCGGCTTTACAGGTACAGGTGATGGGCACTAACAGCTGCTGCCCGAATGGACCAGGCGTTCCAGAGAGCGGACTCTCTGAAGCTGCTCGCTCTGGAGGATCAGCAGCAGCAGCAGTTGCTCCCTGATCTCCTCGTTGCTGTCGGCCACCCCTGATCCGAGACTGGGCTCCGACGAGGGGGCGCAGAGCGGGCCGAGCCCCTCCGGGGAGGAGAGCACCCCAGCAGTCCGCTTTGTCTGCACGAGCACGCTACTTGCTGCTTGTTGTCTGCCCAAGCACCCGACAGCAGTGCAGATGCCCCAGCACTCGCTGCAGTCGGTCCACGTGATGGGGGGAAGCTCAAGCGGGTCGCGGGTCTTCCTGACGTATGTCGACCGGGAGACCAGTGAGAGCGGCGCAGAGACAGCCTCTGCCAGAGGGCCCAGCGAGCTCCTGACCGTCACGACTATCACAACGCGTCCTCCAGCGTGGAGGCGGGTCGTGTTGCAGTTTCTGCACGTGCGAGCCAGTCTGGCTGAGTGTTGTACTCAACATCCCGCCATTGGATGTAAAAATGTGATAATTGTTGCGTACGACATGCATCGGTTGAACAGGAATACGCGGGATCGACCATTGATGCCGGCAACCGACTCCTCGTGGCACGAGCCCCTGATTGTGATGAGCTTCTGGGGGCGGACGCCGCAGCATCGCGCGCAGGGCCCGAGGTCTGCGTTGGCCACAGGGGAAAAAAATAACAAACACACAACACCGAGGTTGAGACGAGCAGATGCTGGTGGCCGCGAGGGCAGTGCTCACCATCCCCATGCTCGTCGCCCTCGAGGCGCACCGAGGCGTGCGCACAGGCAGCCCTGATGGCGTCGCAGCCCAGGCGGTGGTCGCTCATCCACTGCGTGTCGCACACGACGCTCACCTGAACGGACAGAGCGAATCATCAGCGACGTGCCCTCGGGGCATATCGCATTGGGCAACGGGGCTCTGGGTCGCAGCAGCCTTCTGGGTGGGGGAAGGCGAGGGAACCGGTGGGCGGGAAAGGGGGCAGAGGCGGACAGCGAAGTGGGAGTAGCGGGCGATGCGGTTGGTGGAGACGACGAGGGCCACAGGGTCGCCAGTGCTGCCAGCCATGCGCGCTCTGCCGCAGAGGAGCTCTCCTAAGCACACACTGTCGTGTGACACACAACAATGGAAAGGCCGTGCGTGGGACGTTGCGCCGGATGCGGTGCATCAATCTGACTTTTGCCCGGAACAAGAGAAGCAGGGCCAACGAGAAGACAACCACCAGAACACCCGCAGAAAAAGAAATGCCATACACGTCAGAGCCAGCCCGTGCTACCCGGCCATGCCCGTGCTCAGCCCTCCTGGGGCTGAGGCGTTGAAGCCAAGCCCAATTTCTGGCCTTGAGTGGCCGTGCGGCTGCTCTCCGAGATCAGAGGGACACGAGGGGACGCGAGAATACAGTGTTCCGTCGACGGGCCATTCTCGGCCTGGGCAAGGAGTGCGTGTCGATGGCACAATGTTGTCGGGCCGGAATCGTGACCTTCCGCCCTGGGGTGCCGCATTTTTCCTCATCTATCGGCCCACTCACCCCGAAGTCGATGCGCCTCTGAGGTGGCCCGGTTTTGCAACGGGCGAAAGGGCACTGCAGAATACTCGGCATCGGGGGGCGTCGAAGGGAGAGTCGCGAGCAGCGGCGCAAGCGGTGCGACGCTGGCTATGTGTCTCCCGCCGGCAGCAGGTGGTCGGTCAGCTCGGCTCTAGGGCAGGGACGTTAGGAAATCGCTCGGGCACGAGCACATCTCAATGACATGAGCGCCCTCTGTCGTGCGGTCCCTCTGGACGCAACACGACCGCGGGAGCGAGTGAAGGGGCTGACCCTCCCTTGTTATTCCCTGCGGGGGCACTCAAAAAATGTGGGGGCCGGGGCATTCATCCAGTAGTTGATCTTTCTCTGCGGCTTGCAGGGCGATACCCACGACCCGTCTGGCGGCTGGCTGCTCCTCACATAGGCTCCGCCTGCTTCGAACTTAGTGGGGCGGAGTCAGGCCTGAGGTCGCAGTGGCCCATCTGAGGCGCCACAGTGAAATTTGAACTCTGATACCTGTCTGTTGCTGCATGAAGCCTCAGCGGCGACCACCGCGCTCACGCGGCCCGGAAGGACTGGCGTGGAGTTGCCCGCCACAGCGCCGCTGCAACTGAGGGCATCTCTTTCTCGCACTGCCAGCACATTGAGCTGCCGCAGAGCTTCGACTTGTTTGTTCCCCTGCTGCCGCTGTCGGAGCTGTTCCGCGCGTTGTTCGTTGCGCTCTGAGCGGGCGGTGAGGCTAATCGCACTTGGGAAATACCACGAAACGCCGTCCTCCCAAACGAGATGTCTTCCCCTCATTTCGTGCTGACACCTGCATTTCCGCTCGCCCCCCCCCCTCCGTTGGCGGGGCCTACCACCTCTGCAGCCGCAGTTCGCTCAGCTACGTAGAGATACCCTGCGGTCATCTGAATCATTCAAGTGCTGTCCAGGCCCTTTCCCGCTTTCCTCAGCTCCTATCGCCATCCCCAAATCTCTCAGTTGCCCGAAAAATTCCGTGTACAAGGGAGCGAGCGCGGTTGCTGTCTGACAAAGGTGAGGGCAGTATCTGCTTGTTAAAGGCCTCAGTCGCTCTCTGGGGGGTATTCTCTGTTGCTCTTGGGCTTCCCATTCCGGTTTTCAAACTGTAGTTGTCGGAGGGCCCACGCCTCTGTTCAACCGATTGTCTTTGCACCGGGTGGCAACTCCTCAGAGGCAGCATCCACATTCCAGTCCCAAGCACAGGGGGAGCATATGCGGAACCCGAAAGCAGGAGTCCAGGTCAGATTCTCGTTTTGTTCTTGTTGGCGAATATTCTGACTTAGTTTTCTCGCTTGGGTCTCAGCGGCCTCCGAGCCGCGGGGCCACCGGCACTCCCAGAGCCACAGCAGCGCGCGCACCTCACGTGGTCGCAGACGGGTCGCTGAGCACGCCGTTGCTCGAAGCGGTCGTAGCGGTCGCGTTGCTCGTCGCGCCGGCGGAGCTGTGCTCGCTGGCCACCGTGACCACCTCGGCGACGACACGACCGCGGAGCACCCGTGTGTCCTGGCGAGCCACCGCCCGGCGCAAGCGGTGACGTTGCACGCGCTCTCCCCCACGGCAGCGAAGGACCCCACAGCGTACTCGGGGCCGGGCAGGGCCCGTCGTCGGCGTCGGCCCTGCAGCAGTAGCACGTGCAGATCGAGCGCGCAGACGCACAGGACAGCGACTGCGACTGCCCTCATCCTCGTGATCGCGCACAAACCTGCATCTGATGCACCGCTACCACCGATCCGATTTTGTCGCTGGGGGTGAACACGTGCGCCGTGCGTGTCTTGCGGCGGAGCGGCTTGCCCTGCGAAGGCTTCAGAGGTGCGGGGGTGCGAAAGCGGAAAAAACTCCCTGAAAAGAGCATCTTTGTCGGAATTGGACCGGTTCGCACAGCAGTTTCTCTAATGAACGTGCAACCGGCTGCACGGGACACAGAAGCAACAGGGCGCAGCAGGAGCAGGCCACGCTCTTCACGAGTCAGGAACCCGGAGACTCTGAACTTACACTGTGTTGCGGACCAGTTGCTCCAGTGCGCGGACCCTGCACAGCTGTTGGCCCTGCAGGATCGCCAGGGCAAGCAGCATCCCCTTCGCCTCCTCGCTCACGTGCACGTGCCCGTCCCAGCAGCAGGGCCCCGGTGTCATCCCCTGAGGCCCTGGGTTGCCGGAACTCCTCTGCTCGTCCTTTTCGTCCGGGCGTTCCACTGGCGAGTTGTCGGTCGTGTCCGCGACAGCTGCGGCACCACGGGCCTCCCAGTACTCGCTGCAGTCGGTCCACCTGATGCGGTGTGCCGCCAGTGGGACGCGGGCCCTCCTGGCGTACGAGGACCTCGAGACGAGAGTCAGCGGCGCAGAGACTGCCTCTGCCAGCGATCCCATCGGGCTCCCCACTGTCACGACGAGCACCACACGCCCTCCCAAGTGCAGCCGCGAAGTGTTGCAGTTGCTGCCGTTTGCAGCCAGCGGTCAGCGAGGCCAGTGAGTCCACCCTCTGCCTCTGTCTCTGTGAAGTGTTGCTGGCGCACGTTGTGCACCGGCCGAACACGAACGCGCGGCATCGCCCTCCCGTCTCTGCTGCTGCCTGCTCGAGGCCAGAGTCCTGGATGGCGACGAGCTTCTGGTGGTGGTCACCGCAGCATCGCGCGCAGGGTCCGAGGTCTGCGTGCCCGCGAGGGCAGAAGTTGAGAAAAGAGCAACAGACCACAGAACCCGTGGGCTCAGCGCACCACGGCCATGCTCGTCGCCCTCAAGCCGCACAGAGGCACGCGCACAGGCAGCCCTGATGGCCTCGGCGCCCAGGCGGTGCTCGCGCATCCACTGCGAGTCGCAGACGACCGTCACCTGAGCAGCGAGGCAGTCAGTTGGCCTGTCAGAAGCGCAGGGCACACGGAGCGCCCACACGCGAGCCCCACGGGCAGTGCAGGGAACAGGGGGGTGCTGAGGCCATCAGGGCTGCCTCGCAGTGGCAGGCTGAGCAGCGAGGGCAGGCGGACAGAGAAGTGGGAGTAGCGGGCAACGCGTGTCGAGGAGACCACGACGGCCACAGGGCCACCAGCCGCAGCCGTCCCGTGGGCTAGCAGCGGCACAGCGCACTGCGCCAGAGCTGCTTGGGGGCTGGGAGATGTGCACCGGCCGGGGTAACGCCACGGCAGAGTCAACGGCATCGAGACACGTCAGCAGCGGCGACGCCCTACACACTGGCGGGCTTTTAGTGGTTGTGCCTGGCGGTGACGGGCTGCACAAGGGTCTGGCAGCTGCGGGGTGCTGTTGATGCTCGTCTGCCGGCCCGAGTGGATTTTATCCTCTGGGACTTCTGTCGCCCTTGTCGCCAAGCCGTTCTGCAGTCCAAAAGTGCCAAATAAAGGTTGTCGGCCGGACGCCGTTTCCTCAACGGTGTGGGAGTCGCGTTTTCCAGGTTTCCAAGGGGATGCCAGAGCCCCCTTGCTGGGCTTCCTCTGCCGTCGGTCCTGCCTTTCTGCCTTAGAGTATTTTCTGTCTGTTTCGCCCCTGTGCCGTCAAGTACCTCTGAAATGTCGACTGCTGCACTAGTCGCCCGCTCGCGAGCCATGAGCAGTGCGCACGCGGAGGAGAGGCAGCCCCCACAGGCCATGTGTCAGACCCGCTGGGGCCTGATCGTGTCTGGCGCTCTACGTCGCCCCCGCCGCTTTGGGAAGTCGACACCCACTGGACCCTCTCAGACGCGTGTTGTCCTAGGTCCTGGCGTGCGACGCAGCCGCGTGTCTCTTGAGGAGTGCCTGTACGGCTCCGTTCTTGACCCCTCAGACCTGCCGGACTGCTCTCCGCGTTCCTTTTCCCCATAGACGGGTATTCGTTTTTACAATCGGCAGAGGCCTCAGTGTGGTGCCTTCCCCAGAGCAAAGGGAGGCAGCCGCCCTTGTCAAAGCCATCACTACTGGCTACATTTGAAGTGCCTCTGTCGCTCCCAACACACGCACTCGAGTGTCCATCCTGCAGGCATCTGACCGTGCCCAGCAGCATCGCAGCGTCCGAGCCAACGCTCGGCGTCTGCGATGATCAGTGCCCTTACTGCCGTGGCGCTCAGAAGGCGGGTATTATGTCCAATTCGAAAACAAACCGATTGTAACTGTTTTTATTGAAAATTCAGGATTGAGAGTTCCTCGATTCAATCTCTGTATACTGCTCCGAAGCAATAGTGTGGTGGTGATACCACATACGACACACATGTAATGTGCATTCACGGAAAACCAAGGCAACTCAGAAAATCTGTCTGTCGTGCTGGCCTTGCGGAGCTGCTGTCACTGAAGCCCGGCAGAGCTTATCAAGCACTCCAGAGCGCACACCCTCTCCAGCTGCCCGATCTGCAGCACCAGGAGCCACAGAAGCTGCTCTCTGGCCTCCAAGTCGTCCCACGCGCCAGGGCTGGTGACTGCTGGGTCGCTGGAAGCAGTGAGGTGCTCCCTCTGCTCTGTGTTCTTGTGTGCAGACAGCCCTCCGTCATTCCAGTGCTCGCTGCAGTCGGTCCACGTGATACGCTGTGCCGCCAGTGGGTCGCGGGCCCTCTTGACGTACGAGGACCTCGAGACGAGCGTCAGCGGCGCTGAGACCGCTTCTGCCAGCGGTCCCAGCGGGCTCCATACCATCACGACGACCACCACGCGCCCCCCTGCGTGCAGCCGCGACGTGTTGCAGTTGCTGCGCCGCGTCAGCAAGCAGCGACGAGCTGGCGGATGGGGGAGCAGTGCAGACCACTGCGTTGGTCGCCCGTACGTTGTGCACCGGCCGAACACGAACACTCGTTGCCCGCTGCCCTCGGCTGCCGGCTCCTCGTGGCCCGAGCCCTGGATGGCGACGAGCTTCTTGAGGCGGCCGCCGCAGCACCTGGCGCAGGGCCCGAGGTCTGCGAGTGCCGCCAGTGCCCCCAAAGCCGCAGCACCGCAAACGAGGGCATTTCAGATGAGGTGGCGACACTGTTTGTATTCGCACTGGGGCCGTGCTCGTCGCCCTCGATCCGCACAGCGGCGCGTGCGCAGGAAGCCCTGATGGCCTCTCTGCCCAAGTGGTGCTGGCTCAACCACTGCGAGTCGCAGACGACGCGGGCCTGCGTGGAGCGGGCAGCCAGCGCCCGGAGTCAAAGGCGGTACGCAAACGAGCAAGCAGCCACTTGGCCGAGCGGGTATCGGCTGAGCGGCCGCGGGGGGACAGGAAATGCGATACCGCGAAGTGGGAGAAGCGGGCAACGCGGTGGGACGAGAGGATCAGCGCAACGGGCGCTGTAGTTGAGGCTTCCATGGCTCTTGGCCGCTCGGAAGTGCGGTGCGAGCTGCTCTGATAACTCACAGAGTTCTCTGCAAACAACTACGCGGGAACACGGGGAGCAGTCGAGCCGCTCCGACCTGACTATTGTCCAGATGAAGCGCAATGCGAGAGGGCGGACATTCCTCAACGAACACCAGCGGATCTGATCGAACGCCGCAGACGGCGAACCACGGGCCTCTCTTTGTGTTTGAACCGCGCAGACCACTGAGAGCGCACAGCCACCGCTACAGCTGGTGCAGGACGGCAAGCAGCACCAGAGTTTGTCCTACCACAGCGCTGCCCCCCGACTCCACCACAGAGGGCAAACGGGGCGAGGGCGGCCGACGAAACGGGTAGATGCTTCTAGATGACCTCTTCTACTGTTGTCGGGTGCTGCCATTCAGCGGCATTGGGGGGGGAATGTAGGACATCGCCACCGTTGGCCCATAGCATTTCACTCGCATTTCTCAGTTCAAGAACTAGAACAGATTGCCTATGCACAACGGTGGCGCGATCAGCTGCAACGCCACTGCCGTTTGCGAGACTTTTTGGGCAACCTACCATAACAAAAAAAGATGCAAGGGATGAAGTCAACTGTATTAAGAAGTGTTACGCAAGGGGCTCCTTGGGGGACCATCACGTCGGCTGCTACAATGCAAACTGACGTTTTCTCCTGTGCCTCTAGGTGAGTAAACCGAGGACAGAACCCGTCCAATATCTGTCTGCTCCCACTCCCCTGGGTGAACTTGCTTCTGGCACTGAGTGGAGCCTGGCTGACTCTCCCATTGCGTCAGCACACATTGGACGTGGGCCTACGCTGCTGTGTTGGAACTCTTCCTTGTCGTTGATCTGCTGCAGCTGTGTGTGCGCATGGTCTGCGTTGCAGTAGTCCCGCCTGGTCTCGCGGTCTGGCATCACCGAGCATCACCGACCACTCCACACTCTTGATGGGCCAATCACAATGTCGGGCGTCCTATCCATCTCCCATCTGCCGCCATCAAACACAGAAATCTTACCAGTAATTAAAAAGGCCTGCCTTAAACCAACAATTCAGGTATTCTCCTCGACCCAGGTCTCATCCTGGCCCTTGTCCTCTCACACACGCAGGCGCGTTATGGCTGCTCGTCTTCCAGCACTCATCACCTTTCTGCTCCTCCTGGTCACCATCTGTCTGGGAGAGGACACCTACACCATCTACACGCTGTTCAAAGACAAGCCCTATTTCCTCTCTGGCAGGCAGTGCTCAGGCGAGAACTCTCTGTGTGTAGTTCCCTTCGACAGTACGTTGATCGACTTGGTTGGCAGTGTGCTGACAGAGCTGTACAGTTGGAGCACGCCGGGGCCGCAGCGCTCTGCGAAAGACAATTGACAAGTGGAACATCAGGCAGTCGTACGACGACAAGACCAGGGTGCTTGTCAGCGAGGCTGGGTACTGCATCGATGGGCCCTGGGGCAGACACAAAAACAATTTGGTGGCGCAGAATGCCCAAGGCTCACCGCCAAACACGTGAGCGAAGACTACTCCCCATCAGGGGCAGTTACTGTGACCGTCATGGACAGCCATAGCAGTTACATATGGGCCACTCGCAGCAGGTTCCATTTGGCAGTTCCTGGTTTGGAAGATGATGGCAAGGTGGCAGAGTCCAGTGATCCTGCTCAGGAGGTTTAGCAGGAGGTGGGAGATTGTGAAGACGCCGGACATTGTGGTGGGCAAGGAGATGCGCATCATCACGTCCATCACCTCCTATCTGCAGACAAACGACGAGAAGGAGATCAAGCACTACAGGTCGACCTCTGGTGAGTTCTGTTCTCTCCCACCAGCCTATTTCTGACTGCAAGCACGTCGCCGACCACAGGGAACGAACCCCGGACCAAGTGGGTCTTCGAGAAGGCGCCCAACGGAGACTACTGCATCAAGAACGTGGGCACAGGGCTCTACATGATGACGCCGGACCGCGGGGTCGAGACCTGGTGGGACCACTGTGACGCAGACCGTGGGGCGTGGGCCCTGGATTTCACAGGTGTCGACGACAAGCGCGGCGTCGCGTGGAGCATCAGGTCGAGGCACAACGGCCGCTACCTGTGCGCCTACGGTGACGACGACAGCCGCGTTAACGTGAACAGGGACCTGGCAGACACGTGGGAGCACTTCACCATCGTTCCTGTGTGAGGGGCACAGCGTATTGTCACCCTGGGATGGCCCTCCTTGTGGCTATGGTGCTCGAGCGTCGTGGGCAATGTAAATACTTCAAACACAGATGAAGACGTTCGGCACATAGACTGCACTCTGGTGGCCTCTGGGCGGCCCGCCTGGCCTGTGTAGTAAAGCCTGCTCCCTTGCGCCCAATTCGATCGATGGGGATTCCTGGCACCTGCAGGCTTCGCCAGGCTCGGGCAACGTCTGCCACCGAAATCGCAGAGGACAGGCAAAGCGAAGGACCCCTGACAGGGGCACCAGCGGTACAATTGCTTCGTGTATTACTTGTTAGGGTCGGCCTGATGGTTCTCATTCTCCCCAACCCAGGGGCTGCAGTCCCCAAGGGGGGGTCAGAGCTTGGCCACGAAGGGCAGGGAGGGCAGCCCGTCGTCGTTGTAGACGGCGCAGAGCGGCCACTGGGCAAAGGCGTAGCGGATGTGCGTGGCCGTGACGCCCAGCGGCATCGTCGCGGCCACCGTCACCGTGTTGGTCGCCGTGATCTCCGCCGCGTAGCTGGCCCGCCACGCGCCGTCGCTGCCCCGCAGCTCCCACGCAGCCCCGCACGCCCGCGCGTCGGCCACCGGGCACTCGGGCTCGTCCCGCAGCTGCAGCCCCGACCCCACGCTGCCCTCGCTGTACCGCAGCTCCACCGCCACGTTCCGCCCCGCGGGGTGCGCCACCACCCTCTCCGCCACCGGGCCCTCGTACACCGCCCTCCGCGCCCCGTACACGTACCGCTGCGCGCACAGCCCCAGCCGCACCCCCACCATCTTCTTGGCCGTCGGCACTGCCCCGCCGCTGCTCCCTGCGTCCCCCAGGTCCGTCGCCGACGCCGCGCACACGCCCCCCACCTGCAGCGCCTCGATCTCCGCCAGCCGCAGCAGCGCCACCGCGTCGCCCAGCTCGGCGTCGACCCACGGGGCCGCGACCACGAAGAGGACGGGCAGCCCCGCTGACGCCGCCGTGGCGTTGGACGCCGCAAACCGCTCGCGCAGCCCGCGGATCTGCGCCGCGAACACGCACGCGAAGCAGTCGGAGTCGGCCACATTGCCCTCGCCCTGGTAGACCACGACGGCGGCGAGGGCCATCTGCTCAAACGGCGCTGCGCTCGCGGTGGCCCCCGGCGGTCAGATTTCCGGGGTTATTATGATTGCCTTAATATTCCCGCCGCGCGAAATAATCAATTGAATGTTGTGGAAAGGGGGGTATTGAGGTACCCAGCATGCCGTTGTAGTGGGAGGAGGAGCTCTGGGAGGCGCAGGGGCAGGCGGCCAGGGAGCCCGTGGGGGACCAGTGGTAAGGACATACTTTTTCATAAACTACTTCTGAGGCAGAGGAATCAAATTTCACGAAATCTTCATTATAACAGTCTGAAAATTGCCCGCGCAACCACGGTATTGAAAGGACCGTGATGAGCTATGATCCCAAATCCTGAGTATATTGCTGATGTTTTTCCATGTTAACAACATTCAGCTTACGAATCGTGTCTCCTAGACAGATGTGATCACTTAGGGGTTTCCAGACTCTCTCAGCAAAGCTTGTTTTTTCTGAGAAATCAAATTGATGAGAACAGTGAAAGGAAGAGGCAAAGACAGTAGATCGCAGAGAAGGGGGATGGGTGAAAAGAAGGAAAGCAGATCGTACCCTACTGGAGTCCTACAGGGTCCACTGCTTCTTCATAGTTAGTAATGAAAGGGTTATTTACCCCTTGAGTCCAATTACACAAACCCCATTCATGTACAACTACTTCATATGGATATCAGTGGTATGAGTGTTGCACAAAGAGCTCTCTTCTCTTCAGCTCCTTCAAGCGTTACATCTGACGTTCTTGCATAAATGATCTCCTGAATAAAACAAAAAAACCTTACAGTGCTAGCTGTTTCGATAACCTCGCGATTTCGAAGCTCTCGATTTTCGCAAAATAGGTGTTATGTGAAAGGTTCGATAGATTAGTTGGTTATATCATACGCCTCACACGCGTAGGGTCCTGGGTTCGAACCCCAGTCGAACCATTTTTGGTTCATCCCGTCATGGCAGCTACTCTGCTCAGAAATGCTACAACCTTGTGTCTTAAGTTTTGCAAACATTGTACCATAAGCAGCGGAGTACTAGACGAACAACAGGGGAAAAGTCAGAATGGGAGAATCGACCCCAAATTCCACCTGCACCTGATCTCACACAAAATTTGATATTGGAATCAGGGATAAGAATTGAATATGCCCGAGCCCATGGCTCTCAGCCTCGTAAATGTGAGCCGCACACTGAGAAACGATTCAGTTTGCCCAGATCAACTGCACTATACACAAGCTAAGAGGACCCAGAACTCAATACATGATTGCCACATATGTCTGCAGTTATTTTTTGGCCTTTAAAGCCCATACACCCAAAGTTGTACAATGGGAATTGGATGCAGGCCCACAAACGTGAGTTAAAACATGATTTTAAGCACAATCACAGGATCACAGACAACCACTTCTCATGAGCCCATGATCACCTCAATCATCCAGAATTCGATTGTATCTGGGCCCGTCCCCTGAAGTGTAGACATGCAGCTGCCCCTGCTGAACTGCCAGCTGCTAAGTGGGCCAGGAATGATGCAATCAGTGATATCTGCAGGAGGATCAAGAGTCCGTTTGGCCCATCAAGAGGCAGTGGAAGGCCCTCGGCTCTTCCTTCCTGAAAGAAGCATAAGCACCTCGTGACATTTGCTTTTGGTCTTCACACCTTCAAGAATGATATAATAAAAATTGCACACTGATCCCAAAACTCAGAAAAACGTGGGATCTCTGGTTATTTTAGGGGTCAATCCTTCTTATACATAGAGGAGTGACAAGAGAACAGTATCAGATGCTATGGGCCACCTCTGGCATGACCTGAAGTGCTTGACTCAATAGTGCTCTCTTTCTTTCTCTCTCTTTCTCTTTCTCTCTCTCTCTCTCTCTCTCTCTCTCTCTCTATAACTTCTCATTTGTCATGAATAGTCTCTTAAGCTTAAGGACAATTTCTGGTGGAACATATCCGATTGCCTCATTTCGTCTTCAATGAAGGCGTGGTCGGCTGACAACTGGCAGAGAACTGCCAAAACACCTGCGTGTCCTCATCAGGGTCACGCAAGCGTTCTGGAGCAACTCGGCCGGTATTCCGGCGGTTGTCCCGTTTGATTTTTCTGTTTGCATCATCAGGGGGCCGATATCTGGATATTTGTGCACTCTTTCAATTTTCGGTTTGTCTGTTTGCGGAGGGATCGATGGCTGATCAGCAGCAGCACAGTGCGCACACCGCAGGCACCGGCGCCCAGCAGCGCGGCGCCCGCACCACGAGCACGACGCTCGCAGCCCTCACGGGCACGCGCTTTGCCGACTTTGCTCTGTGCGCTGCGACCCGCAAGGCCCTCGCAGACGAGTTTGGCTACGAGTTCTGCACAGACGTCCAGGCCGCCTCCATCCCCCCGATCCTCGCCGGCAAGGACCTCCTCTGCCGCGCCAAGACCGGCACCGGCAAAACCCTCTCCTTCCGTGCGTCCTCTTTTTTCTCACTTTCTTCTTAATTTCACTGCTCTCCCGCTGCCCTGCCCCCCAAATCAATTGCTCGTCCCCCATTTCTCCTCCGCGCGGGCTCCCCCACCCCCCCGAATCCAGTTGCCCGGTGTCCCGCCCATGCGAGATGGCCGCGCAGTCCCCCGCGTCCGCTGGGATAGCGCCCTATAAATAACAGAAATTTAGCCCCCCGAGCCGCCCCGCCGCCCAAATCAATTGATTTTCTCCGTTTTCACCGAAAACGCCTCGCCGCAGTGATCCCGCTGTTCGAGCGGGCGTCGACGGCGCAGGCGGGGGCGCCGGCGATCCTGGTGCTGTCGCCTACGCGCGAGCTGGCGCAGCAGACGGCCGTGGAGGCGCAGTCGCTGGCCAAGTTCCGCGCCCCGGGGGCCTTCGCGGTGGACGTGGTCTACGGCGGGACCAACGCCAAGTCGGACGTCTCGCGCCTGCGCTCGCGCGTGCCCCGCGTGCTCGTGGCGACGCCCGGGCGGCTGCTGGACCTCCTGCAGACGCGCGAGAGCGGGCTGGCGGCCTCGTGCGCCCGCGGGCCCCTGGGGGCGCTGGTCTTCGACGAGGCGGACCGCCTGCTGGACATGGGCTTCCGGCAGACGATCGACGCGGTGCTGGCGCTGCTGCCGCCGCGGGACACGCGGCAGAACGTGCTCTTCAGCGCGACGTACCCGAGCGACACGGCGCAGCTCGTCGCCTACGCGCTGCGCGCGGGCCACGTGGTCGTCGACGTGAGCGGCGGCGGCGCCGTGGGCACGGCCGACGGCGTCGAGCAGTACTACCGCGTGCACAGGCTCGAGGAGCAGGCGGCGCACGTGCTGCAGGCCGTCGAGGCCGAGGCCGCGGGGCGCAGCGGCAAGGTCATGGTCTTCCTGGCCACGGCGCGCATCACGCAGTACTACGCGGCGCTCTTCCGCGCGCTGGGCCTCGCCGGGGGCGTGCAGGTGCTCGAGATGCACTCGCGCATGAGCCAGCCGCAGCGCGACAGGTCCAGCGAGGCCTTCAGGGCCGCGGGGCGCCGCGCCGTGATGTTCTCGTCGGACGTGAGCGCGCGCGGCGTCGACTACCCCGACGTCACGCTCGTCGTGCAGGTCGGCGACCCCACGGACCGCGACACGTACACGCACCGCGTGGGCCGCACCGCGCGCGCGGGCAAGCAGGGCCGCGCGCTGATTCTGCTGGGCGACTTCGAGGCCGAGTACACGCTGCGCTCGCTGCGCGGGCTGCCGCTCAAGCGCGAGGACGCGCCCGCGGCAGACGTCGCGGCGGCCCAGAGGCGCGTCGGGGCGGCGCTGGGGGCCGTGGAGGAGGGCCTGCGGGCGCAGGCCTACACGACGTGGCTGGGGTTCTACAACAACTACCAGAAGAAGCTGGGCTGGAGCAAGGAGACGCTCGTGCAGTGGGCCAACTTCTTCTCGACGACCATCGGCTGCCCCGAGGTCCCCGCCATCGACAAGATCACCGTCGGCAGGATGAACCTCCGCGGCACCCCGGGCCTCGTCATCTCCACCGAGCCCCGCGCCAGGCGCGGCCAGCAGCAGCAGCAGCGCCCCGGCCAGGGCCAGGGCCAGCCCAGGCCTCAGCAGCAGCAGCAGGGGCAGCGCTGGCAGGGCCAGGCAAGGCCCCAGCAGCAGCAGGGGCAGGGGCAGGGACAGGCCAGGCCCCAGCAGCAGCGCTCGCCAGCACCGCAGCAGCAGCAGCAGGTGCGCGGGCCCTCTTGGGTCGTTGCCACTGGGCGCGCATTCAACTGACTTTGCCGCCTCAGCAGGAGCGCGACCACCACGCGAGGTCGCCCCCGCAGAAGAAGGCCAAGATGCCCGCGCAACAGCAGCCGCAGGCCAAGGACAGCGCCAGCAGCAGCAGCGGGAGCAGCGGCGTGGGGGAGGTGGCCCAGGGGATGAAGCGCCTCACCATTGTGCGCAGGAACCTCTGAGTGCACCCCCCGCCCCCCGCGCCTGCCTGGGGGGCAGCCAGCAGCGCCAGCGC
>CACRSC010000005.1:747928-790971 GCA_902651635.1 Mastigamoeba balamuthi
AGCCGGGGGCCGCGTTGCCGGGAGCGACGCTTCGCTGGCCAAGCGGCGCCCGCCAGAGCCAGCGGACAGAGAGCCAAAAACCCCCAACCAACCCTTTGCCCCTTTGCCCCTTTGCCCTGTGCCGCAGCCCCCGTGGCCTCTGTAAAGCAATTTGCACTTTGTTGCTGACGGAAAGAAAAGAACTGATTTGGCGTGAAGGCGTGCGTGTAATGTTAGGAAGAGCCGAGAGAGAGAGCGAGAGAGAGAGCGAGAGAGAGACGACTGCGCCAGGCAGCAGGCAGCAGGCGGGCACTGGGCGCAGCTCCCCCCAGAGGCCAGCTGCAGGCGCCAGCCAGCCAGCGAGGGGAGAGAGACACGAGAGAGAAGAAGAGAGGAGAAGAGACGGGGGTGAGGCCACCCGGACGACGCGCTCGCTTAGTTGTGCTTGAGCGGCCCATCGGAATAGACCGACACCCACGAGTCGGTGCACCCCGCAGCCAGCAGCGGCCGATACCTGCGAACCAACCAACCAATCAATCGAATCGAAATCAAATCGAAATCGAATCAATCGGAAAAAGTCGCATCAGCCGCGCGACAGGATCCAAACCACGACGACCCAATCAATCGAATCGAAATCAAATCAAATCAATCGGGGGAAAAGTCGGATCAGCTGCGGGCGGGGTAAGGGCGCACGGGTGGAAGGCGAGGCACGAGACGGGGCCGATGCGCTGGCCGAGGAAGCCCTCGTGGTACTTGATGGTGTTGCACTCGTCGCCGTTGATGCCGTGGATCTTGATGCGCTGGGCCGCGCTGCCGCTGGCGATGATGGGCGCGTGCTGGTGCACGGCGAGCGCCGTCATGCTCTCGTGGACGACCGTCGCGTGGCTGTGGGGGCTCGCGACGTCCCAGAAGCGTATCTCGCCGCTCGAGCTGCCGCTGATGATGACCGTCCGCGCCTCGCTGAGCGGCGACATGGCCACGTTGAGGATGTAGCGCCGGTGCTCCTGCGTCGACGCGATGCAGGCCGTCCGCGGCGGCGCGCGCACGTCGAACAGCCGCACGCTGCCGTCGCCGCAGCCGATGGCGAAGAGGCGCCCGCTGCCGTTGCCCCCGCGGTCGCTCGAGATGGCCGTCACGCTGCGGTCGCAGTTGGTGGGTATCTCGACGGCGCTCTGCTCGGCCGCCAGGTCCCACAGGCGCACGACGCTCACGTCGCCCGTCGTCAGCAGCATCCCCGCGTCCAGCCAGTCCATCAGCAGCCCCGACCCCTCGATCCCGCGCGGTATCAGGTCCGGCAGCGCCTTCCACGACGTCACCAGCCGCCGCACGCTCGAGTCGGGCGAGCTGAACTCCTTCCACGCCCTCACCACCCCGTCATCTGCACAAGAGAGACAGGGAATCAGGGAGAGATATTCCGGACTATATCCGCGGATATTTTATCCCCGGGAGATATCCCGGAATCGGGCGGTCGTCTACGCAACTGGAGCCGACGACGAGGAGGCTGTTGTCCTGCTCGTTGGCGAAGCTGAGGGCGGTGATGCGGCTCTGGAGCGGGTTGAGGTTGCTGAAGAAGCTGAGCTTCTTGGCCGAGACCCAGTCCCAGACGCTGAGGCCGTCCTTCTCGTCGGCGACGGCCAGGATGTCGCGGAAGGGGTGGAAGAGCAGCATGCTCAGCACAAAGTCCCCGTCCGTCATCACCGACACCTCGGTCGACAGCTTCCGCCGCTCGGCGCTGCTCCGCCACTGCGAGCACGTCTCCCGCGCCTCCCGTATCACCCCCATGTTCTGCTGCAGCCGCTGCTCCTTGGCCTTGTACTCGGGCGACGTCTGCTCACATCACACGCAGCCGCACAGAGGGCGCCCAAATCAGTTGAATGACGTCACACGAAAAGAGTGCAGCAGCAGCAGCAGCGCAACTCGGTCCTCGGCGAGGCGGTTGAGGAGGGGCCCGTAGAAGTACTCGCAGGACCACTCGAAGTAGTCCGAGCGCAGCGCAATCTCCTCGGCGGGGCCCTGCTGCTGCCCCAGCGACGGCGCGGGCGCGGCCTCTGCGCCGCCCAGCAGCGGTGCCGGGGGCGCCGTGGGGTCGCCGCCCCTGCGTCGCCCCGAGAGCCCCGAGAGCACCGCGGACCTCCGCGCCCCGGGGTTCAACGACCGCCGGGACCCGCCCGCCGAGAGCGACCCCGACGACGCGTACGAGGCGGAGGAGGAGGAGGCGTCGACCTGGCGGAGGACGGCCTGGACGATGCGCTCGCTGCGGACCATGACCTCGGACCAGGGGTCCGTCGTCATCGTCATCAGGTTCTTCCACAGCCACGCGTACACGCTCGTCGGCGACGGCGTCCCGCTGGCCGACGACGTCGCTGGCTGCGCCGCCCTGGCCTGCTGCTGCTGCTGCTGCTGCTGCGGCGGCGGCTGCACCACGAGCTGCCCCCCCTGCGTCCCCTGCGGCCCCTTGGAGGGCGACGTCGAGAGCAGCTGCGGAGGGATCGGTGGCGGCGCTACGGGCTGCGGGGGCATCGACGACGGCGGCGACTGCATCGCAGGCGAGTGGTCAGGGCCTGCGGCGGTGACTGCGGGGACAGAGGTCGAGACGGGGCCCGTGTCCTGCTCGCCCCTGCGGACGTTTCCTGCGCTCCTGCGCAGGTCGACAGACGAGCGCACCGACACGGGCAGCGAGGCCGACGAGGCGGCCGCGGCCTCGCGCTGCTCCTCGTCGAGCATGTCGGCGGCGGCGTCCTGGAAGGCCTGGTGGTGTGCGGCGACGAGGCGCGAGAGGGCGACGACGAGCTCGCGGCGGACGACGGGGCTGGCGTCCTGCATCGAGACAAAGAGCCGCAGGCCGATGTTGAGCTCCACGTTGCCCCGCGCCTCGACGGCGGCCCCGGAGCCGTAGGGCGGGCCGATGAAGGTGCCCAGCGCGAAGACGGCGGCCGCGCGGACCTCGGGCGCGTCGTCGAGGAGCAGCTTGAAGAGGCGCTCGTCCACGACGCCCATCTGGATGGCCGCCCACTTGGCGTCGCCCATGCCCTCCCACAGCTTGCCCAGGCACAGCACCGCCCACTTGCGCAGCATCGCGTCGGGCTCCGCCAGCAGCTTGGCGCACACCGGCAGCAGCCCCGCGGCCAGGCACGCCTCCTGCGCCGGCCGGCACCCGTCGACTGCGACGCGACGTGGCGTTTTGCCTGCGTTGAGTCACGGGGAAACATGCCTGCGTCGCGTCATCGCCGAGGGGGGGGAGGGGGCCTCGCACCGAGGACGCTGAGGATAAAGGCCGACATGTAGCGGAGCTCGGCCGAGGGCAGGCTGGTGCCGAGGACGCTGATGAAGTAGTTGTGGCCGTTCTCGCGGAGCAGGTCCTGCTGGCAGGCCTTGTCCGTGTCGTGTATGAGCAGCTTGGTCCAGATGAAGACGAGCACCTCGCGCAGCTCGGGCGCGGGGCTGACGAGCAGCTTGAGCACGTAGGGGAAGATGCCGACGCTGAGCGACTGCGCGGCGGCCCAGGGCCCCATGTCGAGGAAGCGCGCGAGCAGCAGCAGGGCGCGGTGGCGGTACGACTGGCTCAGCAGCACCTGCAGCACAATCGGCAGCTGCTCGGGCGGGCTCTTGTCCTCGGACCCGAACTCGAGCCACACCTCAAACGCCGTCAGCTGCTCCGAGAAGAAGCTGCTCGGCTGCGCAGCCGCGACCACACAGCACGCGTCAGCTCAGGCGCACCAAGCGAACAGAGGGGGAGGGGGGCGATGCGACACAATCGCAAGGGGAGAGAACACGCAGCGCAGAGCACAGCAAGAAGAGAGGCAGAACATAGAGCAAATCAGCGATGGGCAGTGGGCCCACCACGGCGTGCCACGCAAGTGCACTGGCACCCAAACCTCGGAGAACGAGAGCAACACAATGCCGGGCAGTGCAGCGACGCGACAGCAGCACAAAGCAAAGCAAAGCAAAGCAAAGCAAAGGATAACGAAACCACAGCACCGCAGCACATGCGGGGCAATGGAGCGGCACGACAGCCGCGAGGCACCCCCAGCTGGGCACAGGAGGGGGTAGACGTAGGCACGGCAGAGAGAGGACGAATAAAAGCCAGAGAGGAGGGAGAAGAGAGGGAGAAGGGAGGGAGGGAGCTCGCTGGCTCACGTAGTACTCGGCCGAGGGGTCCTGGAGCAGGCGCGGCATCTGGGCGAGGCACATGTCGACGGCGAGGTCCCAGGCCTCCCAGAGCGGGTGCTTGAAGGCCGGGGGCAGGCGCGGGACCGAGACGGGGACGCAGTTGAGGGAGCGCATGATGCGCTCTGCGAGGAGGAAGTTGCGGAAGAGCGAGGCGACGAGGAGGTCCTGGCGGAAGAGCTTCTGGAAGAGCTCGCGCGGGAGGATGTTCCAGGCGATCGTGTCGGTGATGGTCGTGAAGATCCAGTTGAGCTCGCCCAGCGGCGTGCGCCTGTTGTTGGGCAGGCCCGGCAGGCGGTCGATCATGTCGGGCGAGATCTTGTGCAGGCGCGAGTGCTTGCAGAACCAGAGCAGCGCGATGCGTATGGGCGTCGTCAGGCACGACGTGAAGATGTCGGCCGGGTAGTCGGGGTTCATGGGCAGCAGCTCGTTCTCGCCGCAGGCCGCCAGCAGGATGTAGTCCTGGCTGGCCTGCGGGGCCGCGGCGACGGCGGGGTCGTCCTTGGGCCGCTGCTCCATGAACCGCACGAACCAGTTGACAATGAGCCCCGCGCAGTTGCAGTCAAAGACGTAGAGCGAGGGGTTGCCGACCCAGCCCTGCAGCTCGTAGATGCTCAGCGGTATGTACTGCGTGTAGTTCTTGTTGAAGACCCAGATCTCGCCGTTGTGCGTCGGCTGCGGCACGCCGTGCCCGTTGTAGTGGAACAGCTGCCGGTCGTCCTTGTACCCGCGCCTGTGCGACGTGCACAGCCGCCGCACGTCGTCCACCGTCGGGTCCAGGCACTGCTTGTACCGCGCCTTGCTCTGCCACCGCTCGTACTGCGCCTGCAGCGCCTTCCCGATCTGCTCCAGCGCCTTCTGCGCCGGCTGCTTGGTCGGGTCGATCCAGCACTCGAGCTTGGCGCACGGCCGCGGCTTGATGATGTCCGGCGGGTCCACCCCGATGTTCAGGCACAGCACCAGCGACGCGCTCACCGTCCTCATCTGCGCACCGGCCGTCAGCACGGAATCGGAACCAAAATCCAGATCCAGATCCTGTGAGATTCATCCCCACACCCCCCCGTTCAAACGTTGCCTGCACAGAGGGGGTGGGAGGAAAATCTGAAATCTGCGGTACGGTGGAGAGGTGGAGAGAGGTGACGTGGGTGGGTGACGTGTGGTGACGTGCCCTGTCCTTGGACTTCCACGGGATGGCAGGGCGGCGCAGGGCGGGGTCGGGAGACGCCCCCGCGTGCCTGCGCTCGTTGAACAGCAGCGGCTGGTACAGCACCGCCATCGGGCCCCGCCGCTTGGCCTCGTCCGCGCCCTTCTTCGCGCCCTGCGCTCGCAATTCAATTCAAATCAATCCGATTCGATTCAGTCCGAAACTGTATTTGCTGTTGATGCGACTTTTCGCCCCCCCCCCCCGCCCCCGCGCGGCCGTACCGTGGGCGCCGGGCAGTTCTCGAACAGCGACCGCGCAACCGGCGGCGGCGTCATCCCACCGCCCGGCGGCGGCGACGACGTCGGCATCACAGTTTCGGCCCTGCGCTCCAGCGCTGAGTTTGTTGTCCCGCCCGGCCAGCAGGCGGTGCAGGCGAGGTGGGGGGCAGAGAAAGGGAGAGAGAGGCAGAGAGGGAGCGCCCGCTGGGCCCGAGTGGGGGGCGTGGGAGGGAGGGCGCACGGGTCTTCCATGGGGTGATGTGGCAGGTGGGGTTTGTGTCCGCTACGCTACGGGGCCGGCGCGCCGCCCACGGGGGTGCTGGCGCGCGGGGGTTTCCGAGGGGGGTGGGCGGGGGGGGCCTGCCGGGGGGGCTAGGGGGCGGGCGGAGGTGGCCCGTGGGGGTGTGGCGACGGTCGAGGGCGCGCGCGAGGACAGCACCGCCGATCCGACGCGATTTCTCTCTTGGGATGAAAAGAAGATACCGCCGAGATATTCTGATGATATCTCTCTCCCCCGCTGCGCTGGCTGTGTTGACCGGTGCCGGCCACTCGGCCACTTCCGCAGAGGACCCCCGCGGAATAGTGCACTATTTCTCTTTTTCTTCCGTAGTCCGAGCCGAAGCAATTGAACTGGGCTCTGCCTCTGGGCGGAGATATGCGGGGCTGAGATATCGGGCCCCTACAGCCAGATCGGCGGCCGCCAAATCGGCCAGACGGGCAAGTGTGTGCGACGTGACGCCGTGCCCACACCCGGTGTGGGCATACTTTTCGCGGCCACGAATCGGGCCGAGATATCCGCATCCCCCGGCCAACCGCAGATCGGCAGTGCACCACATCATCAGCCCTGTCGCATCGCACCCGCCCACAGCACAGCCCCCTCCCCTCTCCCCCTCCCCCGCCAGTGCCAGCGGGAAAAAGTCGCATCAGTTGCACAGAGGGCGGGCCATGACGCAACACCACGTCACAGCGCTGCTGCTGCTGCTCGCGGGCTGCTGCTGCTGCGGCTGCGCGGGCGCCGCGCTGCTGAGCAACGTGTTCGCCGACGACATGGTGCTCAGCTGGACCGCCCCGCGCCTCTACGGCCACGCGGCGCCGGGCGCTCAGGTGCGCGGAGGGCACAGACGGGGCACAGCAGCGCAGGGGCCCACACCCCCACACCCTCCCACGATCTCGAGACGAATTATCGCGATATTCCGTGACATCACAGGAAAATCCCGGGAATTCCAGCTGGGATATCCGAATCGCGCGAAAATACATTATTTGTGGCCGCCGAAAAATCTCGCGCTGACGGGGAGGGGAACACTCGCAACGCCACCCGCCCGCGGCCGGGCAGGTGGCCGTCGTCGTGGACGAGGAGAAGGAGCACGTGGCCACGGCCGACGGCAGCGGGTTCTGGAGCGCGAGCCTGCGGCCGCGGGCGGCTGCGGACCCCGCGACGGGGGCGCAGGGGGGGCACAGCGTCAGCGTGACCGACGGCGCCGCACACGTGGCGCTCGGCGGCGTCCTCTTTGGCGACGTCTTTGTCTGCACGGGCGCCGCCAACATGGCCTTCCCCGTCGCCAGCGACCAGCGCAACAAGTCCGAGATCAACGCGGCCTCCAAGGTGCGGCGCGCTCTCCCGGATTCAATTGATTTGGGCCCGCAGGAAACCCCCAAAACAAAACCCCCCTCCCCAAAAGACCCAGAAAAAGCCACCCCCGCTGTGGGCCGGCCCCATCCGCGCAATCCTCACAGCTCTGAATGGTCAGCACAAGCGCGCAGACCAGAGCACCAGCGGGTGTTTCGCTTTCTTCCTGAAAACAATTTTATCTTATTCGAGTTCAATTGCGTGGCGACGGCGGAGGGGCCTGTGCTTGTGCAAGGGGGGAGCAGAGGCCCAGCGCTCCCTACGAGCACTCGCACCGTAGGCAGGAACTGACCACTGTTGTGCTGTGCCTGATCCGTGGCCGCCCTTGCAGTACACGGGCATCCGGCTGCTGCGCGTGCAGGCCGCCACGAGCGACGCCCCCGAGCGCGAGCTCCCCGTGGGGCCCGAGGCGCCCTGGGCCGCCGCTTCTGCGCGCACGGTGCGCCAGTTCAGCAGCGTCTGCTGGCTCTACGGCCGCGCGCTGGCCGACGACAGGGGCACCGCCATCGGCCTCGTGCAGGCGTCGCTCCCGGGCACCGCCGCCGAGGACTGGTCCCCCACGGGCTCCCTGGCCACCTGCCCCTGCGCCTCCCAGAGCTCCTCCTCCCACTACAATGGCATGCTGGGTACCTCAATACCCCCTTTCCACATCATTCAATTGATTATTTCGCGCGGCGGGAATATTAAGACAATCTTAATAAACCCGGAAATCTGACCGCCGGGGGCCACCGCGAGCGCAGCGCCGTTTGAGCAGATGGCCCTCGCCGCCGTCGTGGTCTACCAGGGCGAGGGCAACGTGGCCGATCCCGACTGCTTCGCGTGCGTGTTCGCGGCGCAGATCCGCGGGCTGCGCGAGCGGTTTGCGGCGTCCAACGCCACGGCGGCGTCAGCGGGGCTGCCCGTCCTCTTCGTGGTCGCGGCCCCATGGGTCGACGCCGAGCTGGGCGACGCGGTGGCGCTGCTGCGGCTGGCGGAGATCGAGGCGCTGCAGGTGGGGGGCGTGTGCGCGGCGTCGGCGACGGACCTGGGGGACGCAGGGAGCAGCGGCGGGGCAGTGCCGACGGCCAAGAAGATGGTGGGGGTGCGGCTGGGGCTGTGCGCGCAGCGGTACGTGTACGGGGCGCGGAGGGCGGTGTACGAGGGCCCAGTGGCGGAGAGGGTGGTGGCGCACCCTGCGGGGCGGAACGTGGCGGTGGAGCTGCGGTACAGCGAGGGCAGCGTGGGGTCGGGGCTGCAGCTGCGGGACGAGCCCGAGTGCCCGGTGGCCGACGCGCGGGCGTGCGGGGCTGCGTGGGAGCTGCGGGGCAGCGACGGCGTGTGGCGGGCCAGCTACGCGGCGGAGATCACGGCGACCAACACGGTGACGGTGGCCGCGACGATGCCGCTGGGCGTCACGGCCACGCACATCCGCTACGCCTTTGCCCAGTGGCCGCTCTGCACCGTCTACAACGACGACGGGCTGCCCTCTCTGCCCTTCGTGGCCAAGCTCTGACCCCCCCCTTGGGGACTTCAGCCCCTGGGTTGGGGAGAGTGAGAACCATCAGGCCGACCCTAACAAGTAACACGATGCAATTGTACCCAAGTGCCGAACGTCTTGATCAGTATTTGCTTTATCCACGACGCGCGAGCACCCAGACACAAGGAGGGCCATCCCATGGGTGGCGGTGCGCTGTGCCCCTCACACAGGAACGATGGTGAAGTGCTCCCACGTGTCCGCCAGGTCCCTGTTCACGTTGGCGCGGCTGTCGTCGTCGCCGTAGGCGCACAGGTAGCGGCCGTTGTGCCTCGACCTGATGCTCCACGCGACGCCGCGCTTGTCGTCGACACCCGTGAAGTCCAGGGCCCACGCAGCACGGTCTGCGTCACAGTGGTCCCACCAGGTCTCGACTCCGCTGCCCGGCGTCATCATGTAGAGCCCCTGCCCACGTTCTTGATGCAGTAGTCTCCGTTGGGCGCCTTCTCGAAGACCCACTTTGTCCGGGGATCGTTCCCTGTGGTCGGTGACGTGCGTGCAGTCAGATAAGGGCTGGTGGGAGCGAACAGAACTCACCAGATGTCGACCTGTAGTGCTTGATCTCCTTCTCGTCGTTGGTCTGCAGATAGGAGCTGATGGACGTGATGATGTGCATCTCCTTGCCCACCACAATGTCCTGCGTCTTCACAATCTCCCACCTCCAGCATAACCTCCTGAGCAGTACACCGTACTCTGCCACCTTGCCAACATCTTCCAAGTCAGGAACTGCCAAACGGAACCTGCTGCGAGTGGCCCATATGGCTGTGAAGGGCGATCCCACAGGAGTCCTACAGGGAGGGGAGCATTAGTAAATAAAACCAGTCACAGTGCCAAAACAAGCGAAAATGCCGGAAAAATTCACACACTATCAAGAATAAAGGGGGATCGCATGCCACGCTGGCGAATAAAATGATTGATACAGGACGTGACGTGCTGAGTGCAGTTTTTCTTCGAAAGTCAGGTCATTCCGCGAAAGCCGCTCCGTTTGTTTGTCACTTTAGTTCTCTGGGCCGATGCACTGTGCGAGGCCACTCGACACCGACAGTACCCCGTGCCACGAGGAGAAGCCCGCCTACTGGCTTGACGAGGGCATCGTTCCCTTCCCTCTGCTGCCCCCGGACATCGACGGTGGCTCCGCGTCGCCCTCGCTGTGGCCGCCCATGCTCCCCCACATGCACCCGCTGCCCCTGCCCCCGCTGGGCACCCGCTGCCCCCTGGCCCCGGGCATCGACGAGCGCCAGGGCGACCTGCTGGCCTCGGGGGCCGACGTGGTCGTGCACTGCGCCAACTGTCAGTGCCACATGGGCTGGGGCGTCGCACGCTCCATCGCCAGCGCCTGGCCAGCGACCCTGGCAGCCGACAGGCGCACCCCTGCGGGCGACGCGCGCAAGCTGGGACACTACAGCGCGGCGCTGGTGGCCCCCGGGGGCCCGCTGGTCGTGAACCTCTACGGCCAGGTGCGCTACAGCAGCCAGCAGCAGCAGCGCAGGCACGTCTCGTACAGCGCCCTGCGCTGCGGGCTCCTGCGCCTGGCCAGCGCCCTGCGCAGGCAGCTCGGGGCCGAGGGCATCCGGGGCCTGCGCGTGGCCACGTACTGGCTGGGTTGCGACAGCGCAGGGGGAGACCCCGCCGTGGTGCGCGGGATCCTCGAGGAGGCCTTGGCCGGCATGCACGTGACCGTCTGGACCCTCGACAGGCAGCACCGCAACCGCCTGGGCGCAACGGAGCCGCCCAGGCCCCGCTGAGACAACGCTCCTCCGCTGCTCCGAAGGCTGCAGATCGCGTTGGCCAGGATACGGGAATCGATCTCCACAGTCCTAAGTACAAGGGTTGCATAGTCATTGCCAATCGCTTGCACAAACATGCCCCACTCATCGGATGCCCTGCCGGTTCATACAGACACACAAACCAAAGGCTGCTTGATTCAACCAAAACCTGTGCTATGGGACCGCTTGGTCAAGGTGTCGGGCGTCTTCACCATCCCCCCTTCCTGCCACCATCAAACAAACGCCGTACTGGCCTCCAGGAGGCAAAATGATGCAAAGCAATGGGAAACCAAAGGCATGAAACCAACAACCCGTGCCAAAGGGAATTCTAGGTCATTCAGGCATTATGGCCGTCTTCCGAGAGGAGAAGCGGCAACGGGAGGGGCTTCTTGGCTGCACCTACACAGGGGAGATGGTGAAGTGCTCCCACGTGTCGGCCACCTCCCTGTTCACGTTGACACGGTTCTCGTCATCGCCGTACGCGATCAGGTAGCGGCTCCTGTGCACCGACCAGATGCTCCACGCGCCGCGGCGATCGTCATCGACGCCGTTGAACCTGAGAGTCCAGGCGGCGCGGTCGGCATCGCAGTGGTCCCACCAGGTCTCGACGCCCGAGTCGGGGGTCATCATGTAGAGGCCAGTGCCCACGTTCTTGATGCAGACGTTGTCCGAGCCAGACCTCTCGATGATCCACCGCGTCCTGGGGTCGCTCCCTGCACTCGTTTGCACCGCCACACTTGTTAGATGACACAGAGTGCAAGAGAGAGAGAGAGAGAGCAGAGTGTTTTCTGTGTCACCGCTGGTCTTGCCGAAGTGCTTGAGCTCCTTCTTGTTGTTGGTCTGCAGGAACGTGTTCCTGGAGGTGATGATGTGCACCTCCTTCCCCATGGGGATGTCCGGCTCTCTGCTGAGCGTCCACATTGTGGCGGCGCCTGAAAAGGCAGTGCACGGAAGGCTGTACTGACTGCCGTCCTTTGTAAGCCGGAGACCCCAAGTACCACTTGCCTCCTGGATCATTGCCTCATCAGTTCTGAAAAGCGACAATCTCCACACACTCAGAGTCCATCCCAAGCGGAGCAATTCCTCCAAAAAGGAGACATTCTCCTCCTGCAAAACAGGCGTAGACTGGACCACATTCCTCGCCAGGCAGTGATGAAGGCTCTCGTCGCAGATGGCATAGTGCCCGAGATTCCCAACAGCCTTGATTCTCCACGTGTCCGTCTCGCGCTGAGCAGAGCCGCTGGGGTAGTTGTTGATAGCCCCTGGTGTGCGCAGCAGCAGCAAAAGCGCGTCAGGATGAGCAATACCGCAGGCCGTATTCAAAATGAAACCGGGAGCAGAGGAGGCTGAACGCACTCTGGAAAGAGATGGCGCAGACTCCGTCAGACAAACCCGGCTTATGGTCGCAGCGCCTGGACGAGAGGAAGACGATGTGGCCGTCGACCTTGGCGGATACGACGAAGCGGTCAGAGGCCAGGCAGAGCGAAGCCAGCGCCAGCAGGACGAGGGGCACGCGGGAATCCATCTGCTCTGTGCCGACGCAATGTGGGCGGTGGGTCAGCAAGGCTCCCCTCAGGCCAGGCGCCAGAAGCATGTTCAACTGAGATGTGAGAGAGAGAGAGAGCAACAGACTTACAAATAGGCCCACGTACTCGGTCACTCAGCGAGGTAATGGCAAGCGCAGGACAATTTCAGTTTGGTTTGGAAACCTTCATCGCAGTTGGAAGATCCCCACGTAGTATCTTCTGAAACCCGAAACCGAATAGAATCGTGCTAGATTCTGGGATCGAGCAGACGCAATGCAATGGGTGGCGATCCAACACAATCAGTGAGACACCATTCCAATACTCGTACCTTTCCCTTCACAAAATCGACTACATCTGCTGCTTTGCCATTGATCCCACCTGCTCTCACAGTCCGGCACGATAAAGCCCCATCCCATGTATTTCTGCAGTGGAAGGCCCTCCTGACTCAAGCGCTGCAGTCAGCAGAGACTGCTCAGTTGTGGTTGGCTGCTGCCAGTCGATTGAGTTCACGATAAAAAGACACGCAACCAACAACACATGCCAGGGGGATGCTTGGTCATTCAGATTCTATGTGCATCTTCCAAGAGGATAAGTGCCCACGCGAGGAGCTGCTGTAGCACCACCTACACAGGGGAGATGGTGAAGTGCTCCCACGTGTCGGCCACCTCCCTGTTCACGTTGACACGGTTCTCGTCATCGCCGTACGCGATCAGGTAGCGGCTCCTGTGCACCGACCAGATGCTCCACGCGCCGCGGCGCCCGTCGTCGACGCCGTTGAACCTGAGAGTCCAGGCAGCACGGTCGGCGTCACAGTGGTCCCACCAGGTCTCGACGCCCGAGTCGGGGGTCATCATGTAGAGGCCAGTGCCCACGTTCTTGATGCAGACGTTGTCCGAGCCAGACCTCTCGATGATCCACCGCGTCCTGGGGTCGCTCTCTGCGCTCGTTGCCACCGCCACACTTGTCAGACGACCGCACAGAGAGAGAGAGAGAGTCGAGGCAGAGAGACAAGAGAATGGGTGCTGTGTCACCGCTGGTCTTGCCGAAGTGCTTGAGCTCATTTTTGTTGTTGGTCTGCAGGTACGTGTTCCTGGAGGTGATGATGCGCACCTCCTTCCCCATGGGAATGTCCGGCTCCCTGCTGAGAGTCCACCTTGTGGCGGTGTCGTAATAGGCAGTGCACGGAACACTGTACTGACTGCCGTCCTTTGTGAGACTAAGACCGTAATTGCCACGGGATTCCTCGATCAAATCTCCATCACGGAATGACTCCAGTGTCCATAGATAATGAGTGAACCCCATACCGACCAGTTCCACCACAGAGGAGAACGTGGTGGACTCCAAAACTGGCGCTAATTGGGCCGTATTCCTGGCCAGGCAGTGCTGGAGGCTCTCGTCACAAATGGCGAACAGCCCACCTGCCCCAACGGCCTTGACTCTCCACGTGTCCGTCTCGCGCTGAGCAGAGCCGCGGGGGTAGTTGTCGATGCCCCCTGGTGTGTGCGAAGCAGCAGCCCCAAACAGCAGCAATATCAGGATGGGCAACACCGCAGCCGTTGAAAAACGAAACCGTGGGCAGAGGAGAGGCTGAACGCACTCTGGAAAGAGATGGCGCAGACCCCGTCGGACCTGCCCGGTTGATGGCTGGCCTCCCAGCTGTCGCAGCGCCTGGACGAGAGGAAGACGATGTGGCCGTCGGCCTTGGCGGATATGACGAAGCGGTCAGAGGCCAGGCAGAGCGAGGCCAGCGCCAGCAGGACGAGGGGCACGCGGGAGCTCATCTGCTCTGTTCTGACGCAAAGGGGGAGATGGGTCAGCCAGGCTTCCCTCAGGCGCCAGACAGAAGCATGCCCAACTGAGATGAGTGGTAGCAACAGACGCACGATAGGTACTCGGTTCACTCTGCGGGGACGAGATGTCCACAGGTGAAGGACAAATTTCAATTTGCTTTGGAAACCTCTTCAACAGATTCGGGCGATCCCCGGAATATCTTCTGAAACCCGAAGCCGAATAGAATCGTGCTAGATTCTGGGACCAATCAGGTGTGGCACGGCGATCAATGGTCACGAGTCATCATATCATTTGAAACAACTTTTCTTTCACTCGAACCCCATCTCTGTCTGCTTCTTTGCCCTTCGCTGTCGCCACAGCTGTCTATCAACTTGCTATCGCTGGTCTTCACGACCATACATGTCGCTGCTGCCTCCTGCGATGGAGAAGCTCGCAAACCTCGATATCAGCAGAGGCTCATGACTTTCTTAAATGAACAGCAGCATCGTGGAGGACCAACGAGGTCATATTGATGAATGCTGCCCACTCGCAATACATCGCTCTCTTATTTCTTTTCAACTACAATAACAATCGAAAAGTGATGTAATTGCAACTGTTCATACAGAATTTTTGGTGTTGATATGTTCAATCAGAGATGCCCTCCTTCAAACACCCCAATCAAGAATCGGCTATTACTAGGGCACTCGTGACCACAGAGATTGAGTATCCTGTCTTTAAGGAAAAACACTTAACTGTGTTTCAAATGTGTTTCAGGGGAGGGCAGTCATTGTATCAGGAGGAAGAGCATCACCACTGCCAAAGGGACTGACCAGGCAGCGCGGCGCTGGCCATCTGAGCAGTCAGTCTTGCAGGTGTCGTAGACTGTTGACCGACAGCCTTTGGGAACGCAGATCCCGAATTCATGGTGTTTTGAGCACACTCCCATGAAAACTACGTGTGTGCAGAGCTGCTGGGGGATTGTCCCACGGAGGTAGTTCCCCCAAAGGTTTCTGAAATAACAAATGAGTGGCCGAATTTGATATCCATAAGCAACGCACAGAGTGGTGAGGTTCTTCAGGTTGCCCAGAGAGCTTGGCACCGTTCCATTCAACTCATTACTGCCGAGGTATCTGTTCGAGGGTTAGGTGGCACACACAACAATCCGGAGCGGACATACAGAGTCATGAGGTTCGTGAGGTTGCCAAAGGTGCTCGGGAGAGTACCACTAACTCGAGTACCTAAGAGCATCCTGTGAAACTGTGAGAAAGCCAAAGCACAAGGGCCAGGCACAGTGTTTGAAGTTTGGTGAGATTGCCGATGGAGCTGGGTAAGGTCCCGCTGATGTTGTTGCTGCCGCCCATATCACTGCGCGAGTTCATGAGGTACAATTGCATGTTTCAAGAACGTACAGAAGCGTCACGTTTCGGAATATTCCGATGGAGTCTGGAATAGTGCCGTTCATTCCAGTCACAATGGGGGAGGAGTCCGAGCAGAGAATCCTGGTCAGAGCGTGAGACAGTGGTAGACGACACACAACCGAACAGAGCGGTCACGGTGCCATTCCTGCACGTTACGCCGGGCAGGGATTGTTCACACGGCGATGACCAGTTGCAGGGGTTTGGCCAGGGCCATTCCAGGTTGCGCTGGGGGCTCAGGGACACGAAGATATCGCACAGGGCCTTCACCTCGTCCGCAGGGCCCAGCTGCTCTGGCGGCGCTGCCGTTGCTGCCCACGCCAGAGCCACCACAAGCACCAGCACCTGCGCAGACTTGGTATCTGCCATAGGCCCCCACCACGGTGCAACTCAGACTGAACGAGATCCGCGAGGGTGTCTTTGTCTGATCTGGTGAGTGGGCTCTTCCGCTCCTTTTCTCGCAGACTGAGCAGATCTTGGGAAATTCCCGCTGGCACTTTGGGGATTAACGGGAAACTCGAGAAATGCTGGGGTGAAGAGAGATCTGTTCAGCACCGACGGGAATTGTCCCAGGCATAGCATCGCCCCTACTGCCGCGGTCCTTCACTGTTCAGTAGCAGACAAGACGAATATCATGGCCTGTCTGTGCATGCTGTCTCGCAGGTGGACCACCAGAACCTTCACAGTAGTATCTGGCGATCTCCGGAATATCTACAGGGTGCTCGGTGAAAAGAAAACGCTCTGCCGGAGCTGGTGGTATGGCAAGGGCCAACACAACACAGCTGCTGGCCCGCTTGATAAATTTTCAATTGTTGAAGCCTTTTCTGTGTGGTCGGGAGAGCAGCTCAGTGCATCAGGAGGAAGAGCAACGCCATTCCAAGTGTGACTGACCACGAAAACCGACGTTCACTGCCTGAGCAGTCGGCCATGCAGGTGTCGTAGAGAGTCGCTCGGCAGTCCTTTGGAACACCCCGTAGTCATGGGCTTTTGAGCACAGTCCCATGAACACAGAGTTTTTGAGCGTGCAGAGCAGGATTGCCCCACGGAGGTAGTTCCCCCAAAGGAGTCTGTAGTCAATTGAGTCGAGATTGCTAGCCTAATGCAACACACATAGTGGAGAGGTTCTTCAGGTTTCCCAGTGTACTGGGCACAGTTCCATTCAACTCATTATTACCGAGTTGCCTGTTCGAAAGTCAGGGACAGAAAATATCGTTGTACTGTCCCCAAGAATGGGTGCACAGAAACGTTAGGCTCACTAGATCACCTATGCTACTCGGAATTGTACTACTTACTCCTATTGCTACTGTGAGACCGACAGTTCATTAACGGTCGGGTACAGTTCAGGTTGCCAATGGTAGGAGGTATGGTCCCACTGACGTTGCTGCTGTACATTGTCCTGTGCGAGCTTCGAGACAGCTACATGTGTAATGAACATACAGAGGCATCGCGTTTTGGAAATTTCCGATGGAGCTGGGAATAGTACCACTCAATAGAACTTGGATAGAGTCGATGCAGAGGGACCTGAGTCACTGTGAGGAGAGATAGGGAACACGAACAGAATGGCTGATGAAGAACTTGTTACATGTTCATAAGTTAAACATATTAATAAATAAGTGATCAGTTTCACTTTCTGGCTTATTCTTCACAAAATATAGATATTTGCCTATCATTAAAGAATATTTATTCTTCTTACTGCATTTTCATTGCAACTATTAATTTCTTTTGAATAGATACTCCACCAGTTATTTGAAGTGCTCTTGTTGAAATATCGGTTGCATCATCGGCATTTACAACATGAAGATGACCACCAATATGCAGACTTTTCAATCCCAATGTCACTAAGTATTTGAAGGGCTCCCAAATCTGTTACACTGCTATTGTTTGTGCCATATGATGGGGGCAGGAACAGAGCCAGATATTGATCCAGATACATTCAGATTGCCTCCAACAAATAAATTCATAGAAATTCCAACTCCTCCTGCAACTGAAAAATTCCTGAATAAATATCTGTTGCATTTGTCGTATTAGAAAAGAGGCAATAATGAAAAACTGCATGGTCTGCTGATATCATTGAGCAACTGGGGCCTCATGTAGTGACACGCCATTCCTGCATACTGATAAGCCATAAACTGACTTCTCGCAAGTCGCTTATCACGAGAAGAGGTACATTGCAGCAGTGGGTAATAGCTAAGGCGAGTAAGTTACAGTATCATAAACATCCACAGACATTGAGTTCATTCGGCCAGGTCAATTCTAGACCTGGCTTGCTTCCTACTCTGATTCTCACTGATACAAATTAAAATATAAGACATACATTGTTGTTTCCTCGTTTCTCTTCCTCATTTTCTGTTTTTCTTCATTTGTTTTTCATTTATTGCTAGTGCTTTTTTCTTCAAACTCATTCTGGTTTTTCCCGCTCCCCTGCTTTCTTTTTCCGGTTTTTCTGCTTCTAAGATCATCCCATTCTGTTTCAAATTATAGGGTTCTTTTTTCCTCTTCAGAGAATTGACAGAAATGCTACTGTGTCAAAAATTAGACTAGATCGTAAACTAACGTAACACACTATACACTTTCACCTTTTTGTCCACGTTAATCAGGTACATAGCAGAATCCAGAACTACACATCAGCATTTCTTCCTTATGATGTGTTATTCGGACTGTATGCATTCAATCACTTTACATCTACATACCAGAGTATTTCTCTTTTACAGCACATCACCCATAGAGATTCATCAAGGCTCTCTTTCACGATCTCTATTATGGTCCAGCAGGTACAGGCTATTCTCACACAGTCATCTGATATCTGGTTCTCTGCTTTTTTGCCTGCTGTTCAATGTCAGTCTGACATATCAGGTACATGTTCCATTTAAGGGCCAATTGTATCTTCAAGGTCATTCTTGTCAGCAAATTCAGATGTAGCTGACCCCCTTTTGGCAAATAGATTGTGACACAACACACTACAGGTTCTTGCCACTTGTTGTCTTTGTTAACCAGACAACACAACAGAACTCCTTTATTTTCACAGTACCATATACATTTCACCAGAACACTATAATAAGGTGCACTCTTTCGGTCTGTATGCACTCATACACTTTCAGCACTCACACTGGTATGTAGTCTTCAGGTATTATTTTTCATGGTACTATTTATTTATTTTAAAAAGTTCTGAATTCAGTTTTCACATCATACAAAGCCCTGAAAAACAGAACAATTCTTCTTCAAATTTCTAACAAAATTGGAACCAAACAATGATATTCCTGCATATCATTTCGTTAAATTAAAATGTCGTTTAAACGACATCTGTTTTGTCATTTTCACAATGTCGGTTAAAACGACTTTTTTTCATACTTAGTTTTTTCATTGAAACTGGGAAAATGGCAAGTTTGTTGCAAAGACATATAAGTGATAGCTCCTGAGTTGTGAACGTCTCGGGGACTCTCATTGCCAAACTGGCTTTGGCAAATGTAATTTGAGAGCATTTGGCCAATGAGATTGCTGCCCATGGTGGTGCAGGTGGACACGATCCCCAGTCCTTCTCTGACATGTTCCAATCGGTTAATGTGATGACATTGAAGAAGCTCTTTGCCACCAAATATGGCAATCCTGCTGGACGTATCACTTGCAATGAGCTTCTCAAGCACCTAACAGAGAACGTCAGGTGGGTGCCTCACCTGGTCAACTACATGTCCAATCAAGGAACAGCTCAAGGAGATCCTCTCGGAGGGCGAGAGTACATCGTCTGACTCTGGCTTGACCTCTGGCTCTTCCAGCTCGTCCTCGAGTTACAGCTGTGCAAAAAGCTCCTAGAACAATGCGCCAGCCATGGGATCCAGCTCCTAGTCGTTAGAGGCCAAAACGACGTCATCAGATAACGCCGCTTCCCAATTCAACTGCTTCCAAATCGGGGAAACGCCGTGGAAAACGCAGTAAGGCCCCTTGATCTTGATGAATGCTGATGCAGAGTCTGACGAGACCTCCATGATCAGCAGTTCATCCTCTGCCAAGCACCATCATGTTCATCACAAGAGGCAGTGAACGACCACCAACAATTTCCTCTGATTGGCATCGCTCTCAGAAATGGAGTGTTAACGTCTGCGTGACGTCCCTGTGAAGGCTCGCACTGCTGTTCATCGTGCTCTCGAGTGTCTGTCTATGATGCTTTCAGAGCTTGATGCCTACCTTTGCATGCAAAAAAGCTGCCTGTAGTTAAGGCATTTGGTAAAGTGGTCCAATCCTCTGCTGCCTCAGTTGCTCCTACTGCACCAGCACAGAGCTCTGCTATCTGTCCTGGTCCCCGTACTGTTTGTGCGTATCTTGTGCTGTCCATGAGGGGCAGACATAAATGCAAAGCATGCTTGGGTTGGCCATAAGGCATCCCATGCTGCTCGGCAGGCCAGAACGAGTGACACCTCTGAGAGCGACTCTTCCATGGTAAAGCCCAAGTCCAAGGTGCGCTGGATGTGTGGTGCTACAGACCTTCTGTGTGCTTGCTGTCTGGTAAGGAAGCAGCACAAAGGGAAGTCTCACACATCTACGAAATCCGTGGCCGATAAGGCACGTGACTATGAGTAATTGCCCAGATCGGAGAGAAGGAAGAGGGTAGGAATGAGAGGAGTGTGGGTGGGCTTGAGGAAGTTGGTCTTGATGCTGGTCTGCTTCTCGAGCATGTCGAGGGTGAGATTGATGTTGTCAATGAGGTGGGGGCGCATGTGGGTAATTCCAAACAAGACCGTTCGGCCTTCATAGGCCCAGAATTTGTTGGTTTCTCTGTGGCTGCTTTCACCCCTGAAGACTCACTTCAGAATTTTGAAATATGGCAGTCTTGCATAGATTATCACTGCTGAAGAGACTCCATTGTACCCAACTGCGAGCAGAAATTATCGACACAGCTCTGCAGAACTGTAGGACAATGCAGTTGCCTCTGAAACCCTTAGTGACCACAACAGGTGGAAAAGGAATCGTAGCTCGAAAAACTCACAGGTACTGCAGAAGGAAATATCCGTCCTATCGGTGGCCAGCTGGCCTTTTTGCATGCTTATAGGGATTTTGGATTTACGGAATTGGCTAAAACACCTGGAGGAAGGTCTGGATTGGAGGAACAAGCTAATTCAATTGGCCCCTGTAATATTCTCCAACACTCCATTATATAGCAAGCACAAGGAGTTTATCTCTTCAGAGGTGTATTGCCTGTTGCAGGTCCGTTCTAATGGTGTATACGATGAGAAAATGGTTGGTAAGTATGGTCTCCCTCGAATTTTCTCAGCCGTGCATGTTGCAGAACAGCTGAGTAAGCTACGACAAGTGTATGATGCTCGTTACCTCAATCTCTGTGATGGGCCTGGAAGAGTGCAATATGGTTCTCTGGAATCCCTTATTGCACTCATTAAGGGGGACGTGCTTATGGAAAAAGTGGACATACGCAGTGGCTATCACCACACTCCCATGAGAGAATGTGATGCACCTGACCTCTGTTTTATGGGATAATGTGGTGTACTACTGGTGCTGCCTCCCTCTTAGCCTTTGCTCTGCTCCGTGCTGGTTTACTGCTTCACTCGACCTGTGGCAGCTCGCCTGGCACTGGAGTGCTTCCCGTTTATCATCTTTGTTGATGATATCTGTGCCCTGACCCTCACGTTCAAGATTTTATGGGGATTTCACCCGTGTTTTGCCCTCAATTGAGGCAGGCAGTTTTCAACACAGGAGAAGAATGTCTGGGGGGATATGGCACGGAAAATCCCGGAGGATGTTCATACCCCGTTTTGCAGACATTGACCACCCTGAACGTGCGGAAGGACGTTCATTCTGACAAAGGAACGAACCTCTGCTGAGCAGGCTGGCAGCATAAGAACAGCTCCGAGATTCCCTCCCCACCCTCAGATTTCGTTGACCAAGAAGGGTCTTTGTTACATTTGTTTGGGGGCGAAGAGAGGAAGACGCCCCTACTGGCAAACAGCGGTGAGGCGCACACTGCACCTCTCTGCACTGCTCTTCCGGGGGCGATCAGGACGGTTGGCCTCAGCCTCGAGCTCTGCAGCCTCATGACTCGCCTGCCGCTGCTGTTCTGCAGTCTGGCGTGCTGCGTCACCATCGGCCTGTGGCGGTGCCACAGCAGCCAGCGCAGGCCCCTGGTGACTGACACGACCACCACAACTGCCACAACCGCCATGACCGCCATGACCACCACGACCATCGGGCCTCCATGGTCGCTGCTGCCTGGCACGTATGCTGGCATCGTGTCTGCTGCACCTGCTGCACGTGCTGTGGGCGCCTCATGCACTGGCGCCCCCTCTGCCACTGGTGCCACAAGCGCAGCAGGCACCATGCCCACTGACGCCCCCTTGGCCACTGGCGCCATGCCTGGCCCACTGCAGGTGCCGCCTCTGTCTGCTTGCTGTCACTGCTCTCGACCTGTGCCTGCTTGCTGAGCCTGTCAAGCAACTCAGTAATCAAAGCTACTTCCCCAAACAGCGCTGCTGGGTTCAGGTTGTGATAATGTGGCTCAGGTTGTTCCGGAGCATGATTGCTGGCACCGTGTGACCTTCTTGTGGTTGTCAAGGAGCTCCTTCATGACGTGATAAATGTCAACCTCTACCACAGGTGTGAGCTCTCTGTCTTCCCCCCCCACACACACAGTGATTGTGAGCCATGAACCACAAAACAGTAAGTGGAGGATGTGTGGTGGATGCCGGCAATGATTTGGGTATGCACAGGAAGGGAGAACTCGCTCACGGCCCACTGCAGATTGGCAAGGGCTTTGGCCATTCGCTTTTACTGATTGCACAGCACCCTGAGCACGTGAACAACCATATCAACAGTGTTTGGTTGTGCCACGGGCAGAAAACACACTGCCTGTTAAGCCACCAACACAACATGTAGGCACGTTTTAGTCACCCCGAATCTCACCCACAAGAAATCGTCCCTTCCCCAGGTCCCCTTCCCGCTCAGGGAGGCCGATCCCCCTCAGCAGTGTCCACTGTGTCTGTGTTACCCTGCCTGCCTTCGCTCCTCTTAACCCTGCTGCTTGCGGCACCCCCACTTATGATAAGCTTGTGGTGCCAACTTGTTTCCACACACTGACTGCTGGACAATGAACAGTAATGAATGTATAGCCTCCCCTTTCCCCCTTCCAACTCGTTTTTCGCTGCCCTGTGTGTTTCTCTTCCTGCTGTCTGTCTGCTCTGTGCAGATGCACCTCTCTGCCCGAATGTTACACGGACTTTCCCTCAAACGTCCTCGGGAATAACAAAAAATTGGGATGTTCTATTGACTTTCTGGACACGTGAAAGAAACGATGACAAGCAAGGACTACCGCAACTGGCATGAGGAAGCACGTGCACTGCCAGCTCATGGGACGGGCTCGTGTTCATGTTAATCCAAGATGGGAAGACCATGGAGCAGATTGAGGGTGAGGAGGACCAGAAGACTGTCCAAGCACACGACTGCATTGGTAGGGCATTCCTCAAGTTCTTGGACAACTGCACTCTCACGGTCGAGCTCGTGAAGTACTTCCTGCAGACTGACACTGAGAGCTATGCTGCTACCACCATTGTGCTTGCACTCCTGCTTCTCCTGCTGTCTTGCAAAACTGAAACAAAAAAGGTTAAACAAGACTCACTGATGGAGACATGCTGGAACACTGTGATCTTGCTCTTCAGCATCTTCAGTCTTGGTAGGATGGCAGAGCTTGTATACATCGAGTGAAAGGATGTGTTGTGGAACGAGCAGCAGGGCATGTACAACTTCATGCTGAACCAGGTCAAGGCACATGGTATGAATCACATCAAGCAGTCATTCTTCATCCCATTCATGGTGTACACACTCAACCTTGAAGATTCTTAAGCTGCTAAAGGTGAAAAAGTACACGGGCCATGGTCTACAGGCCATCGGCACTACATGGCTGGTGGACCACAGCTGCTTAGAGGTTGAGCTGATGCAGGCAGGCAACTGGAAGTCAATCCAGGTGGCATACAAGTATTTGTGCCAGTAGAAGGTGTTGAGAGCCCATCAGATGCAGCTTCTGCTCGGGATGGTGCTGACACCTGTGGTGGCAAAGGAGGAGATAGTAGCATCAGTGAAGGAGAAGGCACTTGCGCGGGCAAAGAAGGAGGCACTCACAGGAAAGGAGGCAGTCACACCAGCAAAGGAGGAGCCCATGCCCGTGCCAGCAGTGCCTGGCACAGATTATCCCACTGAGAAATATTCTTCAGAGGTGCCTGCTGCTGACATGAAGGACGAGGGGCTGGTACTCAAGAAGGCCAGGGTAACCTCATCCATGTGGGCATCATGCACGTTTAATAATTGCACTAATGTCTTCAAATAATTTCCAGAGATGGCATTGTGTAAAAAAGGTGCATTGTGTAAAACGCGGTTACACGTTTTGCCTATTAAGGGCAAAACACCAGTGAAATCCCCATAAAGTGATTTAGCCAGGCAAGGTGGCTGAAATGCTTGGCCTTGAGCTTGACTCGCGAACCCTGGCCTGTAGCATATTAGTAGCCAGGGTTACGCACCTTCAGGACCTTATAAATTTCGTGCTGCAGCATGAACGGATTTGAGTTGTATTTCTCTCACAACTGGCAGGCCATCTGCAGAGCTCTACACCTGCCATATGCTATGCAGATCGCCTGGCATGGCCCCTCTGTGCAGACCTCGTCACTGTGGACTCTGATAAGCTGCACTTCATCAGCATTCCTGTCTCGCAGAGGGTACGGGAGTAAACAAAAACAATGATTTTCTGCTGATAATTGTGGTTCAAGTATAATGTCGTTTTAAAACGACATTCTCAGTTTTTCCAATTTCAAAATGTCGTTTTCAAACGACATTTTTTCATACTTTGTTTTTTCAATGAAACTGGTAAAATGGTACGTTTGGCTGCAAGACATATTCCACAATTTTGTGAAAATTGCAATGATCCCAGTGATTTATGTGTGTGGTGGAATGTATGAGATTGAATTAAGAACATCATTAAAAACAGTACCATGAAGAGTGATACCTGAAGAATACATACCAGTGTGAGTGCTTCTGCAGACACTTTTTCTGGTGCTGTGGGTATGCAGTATCCAACAGCTAAAAATGAGTAAATTTGAACAAAATTCAAATTACGTTTCAGATGTCCCCTCAGGGTTATGGCCGCCTCTGGTCCTTGCATCCAGATCTGAGTCAGTGCAGAGCACACATGGGTCTCTCTGGCAAAGTCCCATTCACTGAAGTAGACCTATCACAATTGTAAGTTGAACAGCTTAGATGACAGGCTTACGTTTTTGGCCTCATTGGTGAAGCACATGGTGATTGTGGTATCCCTGTCTCCTTTCTGTGCAGAGGCAGCCAAGGTAGTAGAGGAAGCCAAGATAGCAGAGGCAGCCAAGGCAGCAGAGACAGCCAATGCAGCAGAGGCAGCCAAGACAGCAGAGACAGCCAAGGTAGCAGAGGCAGCCAGGGCAGCCGAGACAGCAGAGGCAGCCAAGGCAGCAGAGGCAGCAGAGGCAGCCAAGGCAGTCAAGGCAGCAGAGGCAGCCAAGGCAGCAAAGGCAGCAGAGGCCGCAGAGGCAGCCAAGACAGCAGAGGCAGCCCAGACAGCAAAGCAAAGGCAGCCAAGGCAGCAGAACTCACATAGGCAGCCAGGGTAGCAGAGGCAGCCAGGGCAGCAGCAGAGGTTGAGTCCACCTCTGTCTCTTAAAAAGGTTTATTAAAAAAAGATTTGCTTCGTTGTTTCTCATTGTAATACCATTGAATAGAGAAGAGACAAATAAAAGAGCTGGCAGAACAACGTCTCACTGAGGTACATTTTTCTTGTATTATGAGTATTTAAACAAGCAAATGTACAGGCCAAGCAGGTTAGAGAAAAATTCGGATGACAGTGAAGAAAGTGAAGTTAAAAGTGAAGAGTCTTCAGCAGGCTCAGAGTTACAAACCAGTATGTTGTTTATCATTCTTTTTTCTCAGAGAAAACCAGAGCTCTACAGAGGTCCCGTCCCCCTGCCAGAAAAGCCCAGTCCTCAGCCAGGAAATCTCCTCCAGTAAAGACCAAGAGATCCCGTGCCTTATCTGTCAATAAAAAAGAAGCTGCAACAACAACACCAGCATGCACAACACGCAAAAGGAAGCACTGAGCTTCACATAAGAGGATGATATCTGTTCTCATCTTTATGTTTACTGCAACCAACAAAGGTGACTGATCCACCACTTGATTTTCCTTAGTTTATTGCAAATCTTCTCTTTTTCTTTAGCATTTTTCTAGTCATTTTTGATTTATTTTATGTCATACTTTAACTTAGTTTTTCTTTATTTTTCGAAATGTCGTTTTAAAACGACATTTCATTTTTGCTTTTTTTCAAAATGTCGTTTTAAAAAGACTTTTTCACTTTTAGTGTTTTTCATGAAACTGGTAAAATGGTACGTTTGGCTACAAAGACATATTGCCTCATTTCTCCTCGAGTCTATCATACCCGAAAATCAATAAGCCTGCTGTTAGCTGGCTGATCCTGACTGGGTAGATAAGTCAGAGCATTCAGATGCCAAGCAAAGTCAGGCCAGCACCAGTAGGACGAGGCCATGTGGGGGCACATCTTTTCCGTGCTGATGAAGCGGGACAGTTGATTCATACACACAATACTGCTTACGTTTTTGGCTCGATTTGCACTTGAATCATGAAGAACCACGGATTCGTTCATGTACTCAAAAAATCAAGCCACTTTGCAATAACGTATGTTGAGCCCCTTAACAACAGTCACTCTTCGTGTTCATGACCTTTGCATACAACCTTGCCACTCATCTTGCTCAATTTTCAGCTACTCATATGGATGATGAGATGCTATGTACCAAACTGATTATTAATGAATATGCAACTCTTCATACAGAAATGTGTGGTCATTCAGAGATGCCCAACATTCAAACACCTCCAAATTGGAATTGTTTTAACTGGACATTCATGCAATTCATTTCATTCAGGGTTTGGCCACAGAAATAATCTGTATCCTGCCTTCGAGGGATAAACACTTAACTGTGTTTCAGAGTGAGGGCAGTCATTGAATCAGGAAAAAGAGCACTGCCACTGCCAGAGTGACTGACCTGGCAGCACTGCGCTGGCCCTCTGAGCAGTCGGTCGTGCAGATGTCGTAGACTGTTGACCGACAGCCTTTGGGAACGCAGATCCCGAATTCATGGTGTTTTGAGCACACTCCCATGAAAACTACGTGTGTGCAGAGCTGCTGGGGGATTGTCCCACGGAGGTAGTTCCCCCAAAGGTTTCTGAAATAATAAATGAGTGGCCGAATTTGATATCCATAAGCAACGCACAGAGTGGTGAGGTTCTTCAGGTTGCCCAGAGAGCTTGGCACCGTTCCATTCAACTCATTACTGTCGAGGTGCCTGTTCGAGGGTTAGGTGGCACCCACCACAATCCGGAGTGAGCATACAGAGTCATGAGGTTCGTGAGGTTGCCAAAGGTGCTCGGGAGAGTACCACTAACTCGAGTACCTAAGAGCATCCTGTGAAACTGTGAGAAAGTGAAAGCACAAGGGCCAGGCACAGTGTTTGAAGTTTGGTGAGATTGCCGATGGAGCTGGGTAAGGTCCCGCTTATGTTGTTGCTGCCACCCATAGCCCTGCGCGAGTTCATTAGGTACATAGCAAATTTCAAGAACGTACAGAAGCGTCACGTTTCTGAAAATTCCGATGGAGTCGGGAATGGTACCGTTCATTCCAATCAGAGGGGAAACCGAACAGAGAATCCTGGTACAAGCGTGAGAAGGTATGGAGGACACACAGCCGAACAGTGCGGTTACGGTGCCATTCCTGCACGTTACACCGTTCAGGAGCTGTGCACATGGCGAAGACCAGTTGCAGGGGTTTGGCCAGGACCATTCCGGGTTGCGCTGGGGGCTCAGGGATCCGTAGAGATCGCACAAGGCCCTCACTTCGTCCGCAGGGCCCAGCTTCTCCAGCGGCGCTGCCGTTGCTGCCCACGCCAGAGCCACCACAAGCACCAGCGCCTGCGTAGACTTGATATCTGCCATGGGCCCCCACCAAGGTGCAACTCAAACTGAACGAGATCCGCCAGGGTGTCTTTGTTTGATCTGGTGAGTGGGCTCTTCCCCTCCTTTTCTCGCAGATTGTGCAGAACATCTCGGGAATGGCCAGTGGGCACTGCACGGTATTCAATGTAGCGTTGTTGACAAGGTTTCCTGGCCCACTCGAACCACGAATGGCACAGAAGGCCTTGATGGTGTCGCCCGTTCCCTGAGTTTTCTCGGGAGATCGAGAAATTTCTTTGGTGAAGAGGGATCTGCTAGCACCGACGGACTCGAACAGGAGGCCCTGCGGGTGTTGTTCCCTGAGAATTCTCGGGAAAAAGGAGAAATTTCTTGGTGGAGGCATTGCTGTCATCACCCCCTACTGCCGTGGGCCCCTTCACTGTTCAAGAGCAGCAGAGAAGATGAACATCATCGCACTCAGCCTGCCTTTGATCGCTGTCGCACAGGTGCACAGCATCAAGACTGTTCCTCCCACCACTCGCTTCCGCTGCCCCTAGGGGCCCTTTCACTCATGACCCTTACACCTGTCGCCCCAGATTGTGGTGGCAGCACCGCTCTCCCTGTGCACGAACGAGACATGTGCCGGTGCACCCAGCGCTGTGTGCCATGACCTCGGGCCCACGTACGCGTGGATCCTCCCGTCAGGCAAGCCCGTCAATTGCACGGCCTGCCCCGCGAGTTCGCCGTGGACCGAGTGTGAGGGCCCTTCGCCCTGCGATTTGCTTTCGTGTGTCAGCAATCCGAATATGACGTGTTCTGTCGATCACTGCGGTGTCTGTGCCGCTGTGTGGGTTGGTCCGGACGGGAGGCCTGCCTCTTGTGCCGAGTCTGCCCTGTGTCCAGAGAAGATGTTGGATCGTCGGTGCCCTTCGGACTTATGTGCCAATCGTACCTGTCCAGCAGACCCCACTGCTACCTGTACCGTTGACCGGTGTGGGCGCTGCAATGCTCTTTGGCGCACACCGGATGGAAAAATTGCACGTTGTCTACAGCGGGCCAAAGAGAAGAAAAGGGATTCGGTTATCAGTGACTCTGATTGGATCGGCTCGGCTGAGTACTTGGCGAACAATCTGGCCACGGCGGTTATCAGCGAGATTCCAGTCATCGGTGGATTCGCTGCCCAGTTCGTTGCTCCACTGCTCCAGCTGATGTTCGGAATCGGCCCCAAGCCTGTATCTCTGTGGGATCAAATCAAAGATGAGGTGGCTGCTTATGTCAACGAGTCAGAACTGGCCTTCGCTACTCAGAGCATCCAAGCCACATTAGCTGCTGCCAGTGATCTTCTTCAGGACATCGAAAGAGAGAACTTATCAGCGGGGAGCCTGTCTAAGGTTGAGGTGCCCCTTTCATACGCCAGAGAGTACTTTGTTCTTGCTCGATATAATGACCGAGGCAACTCAGGGGAGTTCCATCCACTGGGCCACATGATTCCGTTAATTGTTGCAACAGCCCATTTGGAACTATATGTCAACCACTTGAAATGCGTTCTGTGCCATATTGACCACTCCTGTACGACTACAACTAAATGGAACGAACAGGGGTGCTACGATGTGATGAATGACAATTACGAAACATACATCAGTCTACTGACGACAGCATTTTCGCAGTGGGAAGATTGGCGTTGGTCTTACATCAAATATGAATTCGAGAACCATATTGGCAATCCCGTTTGTGGTCGAGGTCAATACTGTAGCAGCTGGGACCTCAACGTCAATGTCCGTGATATCTTCCCCGGAGCAAAGACCAACACATTCCACATTGATGTCGGGAAGAGAAAAGGAGGGCTTCAAGATATGTCAGGATACACATCCAAGGGAGCACTCTGCGAGCCTCTAGCCCAAGACATGCTCAGTTTTCTTCAGAGAGAAGCCAGTGCAGATGGCTATAGGAAAATGATTGGAACTGCTGTTGCTGAACTTGCTTCATACTTTGGTCCCGAGTCAGGTCATGATGTGTTTCCAGATCTCCGGTTCACATTCCACGAGGTCGGGCCCTTGTGCCCTTGGACTTTGTCCTCAACTTCTATAAGGTCTTACCGGGATAATCTCTGCCCTGCCATTTCAACTGCATATTCCTGGGATGGAGCTCCAGGAATTGTTACCAGTGTCAGCTATGATGAAAGCCAGGGACATGTATCCTATATGAAATTTGATGTATCAAATGGACTTGGAAGCTCGTTCAAGGAGCCGTCTTACAATGATGCAAAGAAGTCCCCAACCCTGCGCACATTTCCAGTGGCAGCATTGCCATCAGATGGCACTCTTATTGGGATGACACTGTACTTCCCGCCAATGACAGCCAGCCCAGCAGACATGCTGTCCCGAGTTGATTTCGTATTCTCAGATAACAGAAGGGCACCACTTCAACCATCTGGTCTTAATCCCTTGACATATAGTCTTGATCAAAGTGATGCAGAGAAATGGCGAATCAGTAGTTTTGCTGTCCGCCCAAATTCCCTGAATTCATTTGGAGTAATGTACCTTACATATGGTGCTCTCTATTCTGACTGCCCCAAAGGGTATTATTCACCAATGATGAAGTGGTGTGCTGCATGCCCGGCAAATACCTATAATCCATCTTCTGGAGGATTGTGTTTCTTATCGTGCAAGGCCTGTGAAAGTGGATTCTATTCTGCTCCTGGCATGTCCACATGTCTTACTTGTCCAGAGGGTGTCCTCAGTGCTCTGCCTGGGGTATGTTACGGATCTGGGAACTGTGATCCTGATATTTTGATCAACGCAGAGATATTGGACGTTATCCCTCTGGATGATTCAATCCTCTGTGAGCAGAAATGTATGTCTACTGACAGGTGTGCTTCGTTCAGCTACTTGGATGGGCGGTGTAACCTTCATTTTTCCAATGGAGTTGCTTATAAATGGTTTGATGGATGCTCTCGCTTCTTAAGGTGCACCTCAAACACTGCAGCAAGAGGGATTTCCCTATTGGATCATAGCACAAACAATGAGATTGACTGCGAGAGGCTCTGCAAGACCAACCATAATTGTTCAGTCTATCAATACACATACAGGAATAGAAGCTGCACTCTGTTTCACGAGGCAAGCATTGACGTATCACCGAGTGGATCTGGGGCATGTTCCAGACGACTGGAGTGCACACGAGGCTATGCTGTGTATGGTGCACCACTACTGCAGAGTTTTCTGACAGGAAATAACAGTGCCTGCCTTCAGGGGTGTATGTCCACAGATGGTTGTGCCTCATTCACAGTGAGTGCCGGTGTCTGCAATCTCTACCGAAAAGGTGGAAACATGGTGTCTTCTGTAGGAGCATGTTCCAGGAATCTGAGATGTACTCCTAATACTGATGCATCGGCTGGTGCTGATTTGGGAAGTGTACCCACTTCGGATGATGAGGTGTGTGCAAAGCACTGCCAGAAAAAGGAGGGTTGTTATGCATACAGTATTTCCTCGGGAACGTGCTTCTTGAAGGGACCAATTGGCAGTGCACTGGAACGAAAGGCTGGCTCATGCTCCGAAATACTGATAGCATCACATTGTACCCCTGGAATTGATATTTGGACGAAAAGAGATGTGAAGAGAATTCAAACAACCTCTGATAGTCTCTGTGGCAAGGAATGCATGACGACTGTTGGGTGTACATCGTACACGCTCTACGATGGTCAGTGTTATCTTCATCCAGAAGGAGGTACTGCATCACAGAAGACTGGAGCCTGTTCTCGGACAATGCGATGCACTCCCGGCAGTAATGCCATGCTGGTATCTGATAAATCCGTCTTGTTCCTTGATAGGGAGACAGATGACGTTGGATGTGCACAGCACTGTATGTCCGTAAATAGCTGCGCAGGATATTTTATCGGATTTGGCGTCTGTGTTCTTATATCAGCCTCGAAGACAAATGTCAACAGTGAGCCACCAGCACTGTGCTCCAGCACCCTTCAGTGTCTTCCGAACTATGATTTTACAGGTAGCACTGTCATTGAGAATGTATCGTCTGATGATGATAGCATCTGTGCTCAAAAGTGTATGTCAACGGAGAGCTGTTCAGCATACACAATCTCTGATGGTATCTGTTCTCTTAAGACTGCAGGTGGAGTGCTCTCCAAAAAACCCAATGCATGTTCCAAAGAGATACACTGCCTTCGCAACACGGGAGTCGCAAACTCTGCAATACTCAGAACGCTGAACACTGTTGACGAGAGTGTGTGCGCTTTTCAGTGCCTGGCCTCAAGCTCGTGTGCTGCGTACACAATCGAGAGGAAATGTTACCTTTATGGCAAGGGAGCCACCATGACACCGCGAACTGGAGCATGCTCTGGAACGAAGCCAGTCACAGTGAACAAGGGGAAAACATGCACGTCTTCGGTGGAATGTGATGTGGGAAACAGCACATTCTGTCGTATAGGTGAAAGGCGCTGTCTCACAAGTGCTGATTGTCTCCGGGCCAATCCCAATGGTGACTGCTCCGTTCTTTGGTGAAATGAGAGGGCATACACAGCTCCCTCTTCTGGATTGCCTTCCTCACAAACAAACAAAGAACTGCACTCATTCACATTGTGATTACTATGGAATATTGACATAGTTGTACAATTACTTCCTGCACCACAGATAACGGCTTGGAGCTACACCAGCTCCCTCATCCGAAGAACATCGATATCTGATTTTCTGAGTGTCATTTAATTGATAACTGTCTATGCCGAAACTGAGTGGTTCCGAGGGGAAACACTGCCATATCTTGATCACCGACAGATGCCTGAGAATCTCTTCCGTTTAGGTCATCGGCGCCACTTGCTGTCCGTTTTGTGGGCACACGCCAATCTAGAAAACTCATGCGACTCTCTGAGAAGCGTTCTGTTCAGCACGTCGCTGATGCAGCTGCCCCCATCAGGCTCCGCCGGGCAGATGTATCTCTCAATGCGACTCCAACACGTCATGCTTTTCGAGGCGAAGTCTCCGACAACCACCTGCAGCAGCGAGGGGTCTCGGGAGGTGTAGTACTCTGCCGCAATCCCCATGGGGGACGAATTGTCGTTCACGTCTACCGGAACCTTGAATCCTCTGACCACGATCTCCTTCGCTTGGGCCACGAAACCGACGAGCCTTGTCTCCAGCGGCGAGATGCCGTCGACCCCAGTGTAGAGCACTCGCAGGTAGTACAGCGAGCGGAACATGGGCTCCTCGACGTACCCGAACGTGCCGTGGGCGTTGTGGAACGAGCCGACGACCACGACAGCAGCGCCATCCGGGAGGAGGAATGTGGGCGTGGCCCCAGTCCCGACGCACGTGACCAGCACGTCCGTGTCGGAGTAGAGCTGCATCTGCTGGCGCAGAGACCTGAGCTCCGAGAAGTCCAGCTTCCTGGCGTCGTATCGGCGGCCCCTCAGCCGCCGGACAGCGTCGTCCAGCGTCCCGGGGTGCGTGTAGTGGCGCTTGTTCTGCACGAGCGTCACCCGCAGGGTCCTGTTCGGCGGGAGGCTGCCCCTGGGCGTGGGCAGCTGCAGCCCGTGCGAGAGATAGAACCTGTCGCGGAACCTCCTGAGCGCGTCCGAGTCCCTGCCCGTGTCCATGAGGTAGTTGGTGCTCGGGGAGCTGAGCGACATGCTGCCCGCGCCGACGGCGACCTCGTCGAACACGAGCCACTGGTCCTGGGGCCACAGCGCCTCGTACTCGAGCCCCATCATCAGGAACGCCGCGAGGTCCCGCTCGATGGGGAGCCCCTCCGGCTTGTTGTGGGGCGGGGACCTGCTGTTGTAGTTCCGCAGGACGACCCCGCGCATGGGCTCGCGCTCGTGGCACGCCCCCAGCTTGCACGCCGAGAGCCACGCCGGGTAGAACTCGTCCAGCAGCCCGTGGCCCCAGTTAACGGGGTAAAACCTGTGGAACAGCAGCGAAGTGCCTCGCATTCGCTTTACGCCCGTCGCTGGCGGCAGCTCCGCGTGCCTGCTGCTGGTGCGCAGCGGCACGGGCGAGAAGACGCCCCCGAGCTCGATGCCCGGGCGCCCAACCGTGAGGCAGCGGGTGCCGTTGACCGAGTAGGCGACGCCGTCGGGCAGAAGAGCGTACCAGACGCCAGCCCTGTAGTACAGGTTGTGCCACAGGCAGGAACGATTGCGCTGAGTCGGCGCACAGCAGGGACCCACACAGCTCCACATCGTTGTCGGCAGCAACGGATCCGCCTGTGCGGGCTCCTGGGTGCCTTTTGTTTCTGAATGCGCGGGGCTGAGACTGAACTCCTCGTTCACGGACTCCGCTGTGTCGACTACTGTCAGCCGGGGCCCCACGTTCTTGGTCGCTCTGACGTTCCTGTACCACAGCACAGAAGCCACGCCGAGGAAAGCAAAAGACCAGCATACGAGCATGATCAGACGGAGCTGCGCAGCAACCTTGATCGCCATCGGTGCAAGGGAGGGATTACTTAAATGATGACGCTGGGGCTCCAAATGCGGAAGTGGTTCTGGTGCGGTGTGACGTGCACAGTTCAGAACTGCGATGGCCTCAGGCCTGTTTGTGGATGACGCCTCCATATTGCAGGCAATGGCCACACCTCCTCGACGGTGAAGCTCTGCAGCTGGTTCCCGGGACCATTTCGATCGCCAATTCTCGCCAAGTGCTGTTTTTGGGCAGAGGTGCACTTCAAGTATTTATGTGCAATTGTCTGCGTGTCACAGAGCCGCGGTTCGAGTTCACCCGGGCCCTCCAAATATGTATCCACATCCCAGTGTACACAACCGCCGTCCCCTCCACCACCGGCTTGTTGTTCTTTGAAGCTCATGAGCTCAGGAAATATCTCACTGCAGAAACCCCAGAATTCCTGTCGCTGAGCTGCGCTGCGCTTCTTCTGTCTTTCCCTCACCACGCGACGGACACAGAGACCCAGCAGCTAGCATGCAACCACAGATGGCATGCGAGAGCAGTGCCAGAAGACTGAAGAATGTCAAGAAGCGGGTTTTTTCAATACTCTGAGGTCCTCTCGCTTTTGCAGCACCCAGGGAGTGCCTGAAAGCTGTGCTGCTGCTACTTCTGTGCGGGCCCCTGCGCCGTGTCAGAGTACCAGATAACTCCAAGCACGTCGTCTACACGCTGACGAACAGTCAGGCAGTCTTCAACTCTGGACAGCGCAACTCTATGAAGCCAGTCGACGAAACTACCGTGAAGACCCTGTGCCGCCAGTTCTTAGTGCGCCAGTAGGAGTCACAGGGACAGTACATATTCTGACCACAGCGTATATGTGCTTGTCCAGTGTGTGTGCGAGTTGAGACACAGTACCAACAAGAGAATGCGCATGGCTCCTGATGGGTGGGTCGTGGGCTGCGAGGGCCGGACATGGCGAGTGATCATCGATGGGGTTTGCATCAGCAATCTGATTATCAGCCAACACTACTGCTCGACGCAGGCGTTGGTATGGCGCTGAGGATAAGCAGCTCCCTCCCCAGCTGCCGCTGACAGCCCGCGTGGAGGCGCTCGTAATGCCCAATGGCACAGGGCACCCTCCTGCAGACCAGCAGCATGCAGGATTGCATCCCTCGTCAACATGAATATCCCCATTCCACCCGTATCGCCTTTCAAATTCCCAAACTGGGTGAATGCTCTCCTCGATTGATTCTGCTCTTGCATCATTTGGGAGGGGATCGACTGTCAGCCGGGACAAGAGGGGAGTGCGTGGGACCACAAGCAGAGGCCTCCATTCGGAACCTCACTGCTGTGTACCAGGGTGTGCAGGAGAGCCCGGACTGCTTCAGGTACATGATGCTCGAACGGTTGGGTTTCTTCTATTTACATTTTGTTCGAGACCGATTTTGTCTTTTCATCTCAGTAGTACTTGATCGAGAAGAGTTCCCAGGTATCTGCAACGCTGCGATCCACTGTCACGCGGTTCTGGTCATCATCGTGGGCACACAGATAATGGTGATTGTGAACAGACTGCAGTGACCAGCCCACAATACGGCCATCATCCACGAAGCTGGGATTGATCAACCAGGCAGCACGGTCGTTATCACAGTGGTCCCACCAGGTCTCGACACCACGGTCGGGGGTCATCAGATATTTGCCCGTTTGAATGTTCTTGAGGCAGTAGTAGCCCTTGTCCGACTTCTCTGCGATCCAGTTGGTCCTGAGATCATTCACTGCATCAAGCAAACAGTGAGTTTACAACAGGCATCGAGTGAACAGCCAAATATGAAATCACCTGTGTACTTCTTGAAGTGCTTGATCTCCTCCTTATCGTTCGTCTGGATGAGGGTGTACGACGTGGTCACAAACACAATTTTCCGACCGAGTGGGACTGTCTTGAAGGGCAGTTTGAGGGTCATCCACGTAGTGGCTTCGTCCTGGTTGGCATCAAACGAGAGCTGATACAGCCCGTTGTTGTTGCTGCCTCTCCTCAGGAACTTCCCGTAGGTCGACTGCAGTTTGAATTCGCTCGAAGACTTCTTCACCACCTGGAAGAAGTACTCGGGGTTCGATTGAACATTAAGATTCGAGGGCACTCCTGTGATAACTGCAGTCCCATCACTGTGAGCTTTCAGGATGTAGGAGCCCGTATAAAGCAGCCAATATTCGCCCCTCTCTTCTATCCTCCACTCCTCCAAGAATGATGCCCACCATTCGGGGGCACACTGATCGTTGTGCAGAATGGATGTCCCCTCTGTTTCTCCGTTAGCAAGGGCAGAAAAAGGGGTTGTGTATCGCACTCTGGAAACTGAGGACGCACGCCGTGTGCTCTCCGAGCTGAGACTGCGCCCCAAGGCAGGGAGTGCAGGAAGTGCCAGACATGAACACGGGGGTGTCTTCCCCGACCATTTCGAAAATGACGATGTCTGCCAGGCAGGCTGTCACAGAGAGCAACAGAAGAAACGGGAGCATCGCCATATGCGCTGAGCACTGTGAAAAGAAAAAAATGAAACTTGTGCTGATCTATGTGCCAACCGCTTGCTTTGATGTGAGGGTTGGATTTCTATCGGTTGGTAACAATATCCCACGCAAATTTCATTTTGTGAGGTACCCAACCGCATCTGGCAAAAAAAAACCAGAGATGCAACGGTCCAGAGACGGGCCGCGGACACAACTATGTAGAATTCACCCATCAAAGTAGCCTTATTACCGATAGTGTGGAATACCTCCAGGCTGTACTTCTTCACACAGGTGCATTCCCAGCTTAAAATTTGGTCAAAAAGAGGTAATTTCCTTTTCCCTCTATATATCTAATTGGATATTTGTCCAACACTCCGGCCTCTGACTTCTGGGTGTAGCGATACTTCACAGTGACGCACTCAGTGCCACGTTCCACTTTTGAAAGCAAAATCGTGTCTTACTGATCAAAACAAGCTGGTCTTCGCCTTGTGAGCAGAATCTGATTGGCGTAGAGTGCATTCACGCTGGCAATACTGCAAAATATCTGTAAGCTATCGCCCTGTGGCATTCTTCCCTGCGTCCTCGCCTGCACTTTGAGTGTGTTCGGGAACGAACTCAGTGGCACGATTCCGAACTCCATTGTTAACCTCCGAAACCTATAGTCGCTGTAACCCTTAAGACCGTTCGTTGACAGGTTACTCACCAAAATCGTGAAGGGCAGTCTCTTTGAACAATTTAAGTGGAACAGAGCCATCGGAAACCTCAAGAAACTGCGTTATTTGAGCCCGTCTTCCTTACCAACCAATTATGAGAAGATGTAACAGGACGATAACTAGAACACGTGTGAGTGATACTCTCCCAGAAACATCCCGAACCTCCCGCAGCTGTGCGTGGCTTTTTTAATGGCATCTCACCTTGGATTTTCGAACAGGCACACTACCCAGCAACTCTGTGTAGGATGACTTAAAGCTCTTTTCATGGAGGTGTGCTCCAGAGATGGGAAATTCGGGGTCTGCATTCCAAAAGACTGCAATGTGACCATCTATGATACGTGCAGATCTGACTGCTCGGACGGCATGCATCGTACTGCTGGGCCAGTCTCTCTAGTCATGTGCTACTATATCTCCAGAGATGTTCAGCAGTGCGACAGGACCGTTTCATTTGCTGTGTTTGTTGGTCTTGTGGTCTCGCAGGAGAGGGGGCCCTCAGATGGAACCGTCGAGGAGGGCGACGATGGCGGCCACCGTCTCGCTGTCCGCCGTAGACGAGGCCGCGGGGTCCGCGAACCTGCGACTGAGCACCGTCGAGAGCTGCCTGCCCAGCTCGCGCAGCAGCACCGCCACGTAGGCCGGCGACGAGAGCCGCACCCACTTGTCCACCGTCACGGCGCACCGCTCGTGCTCCACCGCCACGTCAGCCCCGCCCAGCAGCACCAGCGCCCTGGCAGACACGGGCGCCACGTCCCGCACAAACAGCCGCCCGTTCTTCTTGTTCTGCGCATTTGTTCGCAGCCGCCCGAGTCAGTTGGCTGCCAGCCCCAGTACTAAGAGAATGAAATGGTGGCAAGACCGATAGCAGAGCGCAGCGCCCAGAGTCAATTTATCGCCAGTCCCAGTGGGCAAAAATAAAGGAAGGAAGGCGCAGCCTCCGGAGTCAATTGGCCGCCAGTCCCCATGCGCAAAACACAAAATTGACTGCGTAGCCCGAGTCAACTGACTGCCAGCCCCCCAGGAGAGCGCGCACGAGCTCGTGGTAGACGACGTGCGTGACGCCCGCGGGCAGCGCGCCCTTGCAGACGGAGGAGTTGAGCAGGACGACCTCCTCGCCGCGGGCCGTGTAGAGCCGGTGCGTCTGCCCCGCGCGCCGGGGCGCCACGACCGACAGCACGCGCGGGCGCATCGCCGCGCACAGCGCGCCCTGCACGACGCCCGCAGCGTCCGCCCGCCCGTCGTCGCCGTCGCCGTCGCAGGCGTCGNAACTTCTTCACACAGGTGCATTCCCAGCTTAAAATTTGGTCAAAAAGAGGTAATTTCCTTTTCCCTCTAAATATCTAATTGGATATTTGTCCAACACTCCGGCCTCTGACTTCTGGGTGTGCGATACTTCACAGTGACGCACTCAGTGTCACGTTCCACTTATGAAAGCAAAATCGTGTCTTACTGATCAAAACAAGCTGGTCTTCGCCATGTGAGCAGAATCTGATTGGCGTAGAGTGCACTCACGCTGGCAATACTGCAAAATATCTGTCAGCTATCGCCCTGTGGCATTCTTCCCTGCGTCCTCACCTGCACTTTGAGTGCGTTCGGGAACGAACTCAGTGGCACGATTCCGAACTCCATTGTTAACCTCCGAAACCTATCGTCGCTGTAACCCTTAAGACCGTTTGTTGACAGGTTACTCACCCAAATCGTGAAGGGCAGTCTCTTTGAACAACAACCTAAGTGGAACAATACCCAGAGCCATCGGAAACCTCGACAAACTGCTTTATTTGAGCCCGTCTTCCTTGCCAACCAATTATGAGAAGATGGAACAGTACAATAACTAGAACACGTGTGAGTGATACTCTCCCAGAAACATCCCGAACCTCCCGCAGCTGTGCGTGGCTTTTTTAATGGCATCTCACCTTGGATTTTCGAACAGGCACACTACCCAGCAACTCTGTGCGGGATGACTTAAAGCTCTTTTCATGGAGATGTGCTCCAGAGATGGGAAATTCGGGGTCTGCATTCCAAAAGACTGCAATGTGACCATCTATGATACGTGCAGATCTGACTGCTCGGACGGCATGCATGCCAGTCTCTCTAGTCATGTGCTACTATATCTCCAGAGATGTTCAGCAGTGCGACAGGACCGTTTCATTTGCTGTGTTTGTTGGTCTTGTGGTCTCGCAGGAGAGGGGGCCCTCAGATGGAACCGTCGAGGAGGGCGACGATGGCGGCCACCGTCTCGCTGTCCGCCGTAGACGAGGCCGCGGGGTCCGCGAACCTGCGACTGAGCACCGTCGAGAGCTGCCTGCCCAGCTCGCGCAGCAGCACCGCCACGTAGGCCGGCGACGAGAGCCGCACCCACTTGTCCACCGTCACGGCGCACCGCTCGTGCTCCACCGCCACGTCAGCCCCGCCCAGCAGCACCAGCGCCCTGGCAGACACGGGCGCCACGTCCCGCACAAACAGCCGCCCGTTCTTCTTGTTCTGCGCATTTGTTCGCAGCCGCCCGAGTCAGTTGGCTGTCAGCCCCAGTACTAAGAGAATGAAATGGTGGCAAGACCGATAGCAGAGCGCAGCGCCCAGAGTCAATTTATCGCCAGTCCCAGTGGGCAAAAATAAAGGAAGGAAGGCGCAGCCTCCGGAGTCAATTGGCCTCCAGTCCCCATGCGCAAAACACAAAATTGACTGCGTAGCCCGAGTCAACTGACTGCCAGCCCCCCAGGAGAGCGCAGCGCACGAGCTCGTGGTAGACGACGTGCGTGACGCCCGCGGGCAGCGCGCCCTTGCAGACGGAGGAGTTGAGCAGGACGACCTCCTCGCCGCGGGCCGTGTAGAGCCGGTGCGTCTGCCCCGCGCGCCGGGGCGCCACGACCGACAGCACGCGCGGGCGCATCGCCGCGCACAGCGCGCCCTGCACGACGCCCGCGGCGTCCGCCCGCCCGTCGTCGCCGTCGCCGTCGCAGGCGTCGCCGTCGACGAGGCCCGCGGCGTCGAGCAGCGCGAGGTACTGGCGGCGCAGGTCCTCGACCTCGCGCATGCGCAGAGAGCTCACGCGGGCCTCGCGGCTGAACGCGCGCTCGCGGCCGGCGGCCCGCGCTGCCCGCCAGCGCCTGAAGGCCTCTGCCAGCACCGCGAAGTCGTCGGGGGCCCCCAGCTGCCGCCGCGCCTGCGCCGCCTCCTCGGCCTCCTCCGCAGAGCCCACAGCAAACGGCGACTGCGTCGACTGAGCACGGGGGCGAGGGCACAACACAGCAACACGTCAGCGAGGACGACGGCGGGCGCGATGGCGGGGAGGGGGCGCACGAGGCAGGCGGCGATGGTGAGGGCGCTGCCGAGGCAGCCGAGGACGGCGCCGTAGACGAGGAGCTTGCCGACCTCGACGTCGACGGGCAGCATCGCGAGGTGCCGCCCCAGGGCCGTCAGCCGCACGGCCGAGGCCGCGGCGCCCGGGCCGCCCGCGGGCTCGACGGCGCCGGCCTCGCGGAGCGTCGCCATGGCCTCGTCGCAGACGGCGGCGGCCGGGGGGTCGAGGCAGGTGGCGAGGAAGGCGGCGGGGTCGCCGAGGCCGAGCAGGAGGACCTGCAGGCAGAGCTCCTCGAGCGGCACGCGGCGGATCTCGGGCGTCGCGAAGGGCTCGAGCTCGGCGGCGCGGGCGCGGGTGTAGAGGCGCCAGCAGACGCCGTCGCGCACGCGGCCCGCGCGGCCCTTGCGCTGCTCGGCGCTGGCGCGCGAGACCCAGACGTCGCGCAGGAAGCGCGCGCGGCGGCCGCGGTCGTAGCGCTGCTCGCGGGCGCGGCCGCAGTCGACGACGGCGGCCACGTCGTCGATGGTGATGCTCGTCTCGGCGATGTTGGTCGCCAGCACGACCTTGCGCCTGCCGCGCGGCGCCGGCGCGAAGACGAGCTGCTGCTCGGCCGGCGCGACGGTCGAGTGCAGCGCGAGGACGTGCAGCGGGGCGCCCGTGCGCCGGAGCTCGTCGGCCGCGAGGTTGATCTCGGCCATGCCCGGCAGGAAGACCAGCACCGCGCCGCTGCCGCCGCCGTCGTCGGGCAGCGCGGCCACGAGCTTGGCCAGCAGCTCAAAGTCGATGGCCTCCTCGTCGAGCCGCTGCAGCGACTGCAGCGTCCGCTGCGAGTAGTGCGCGCGGCTGACGCCCCGCGAGGCGTCGCTGGCGCCCTCGTAGCCCTCGCGCACGTCCTCCCACGCCACGGCCTCGGCCTCGCCCGTCACGCGCACGGCGCCCGAGCGCGCCGTCACGCCGACAGAGCGCAGCGCGCAGGGACCGTCGGGGTCGACGACGTGGCCCGTGCGCTCGATGGCGTCCTCGAGGAAGTGCTCGGCGACGCTGTAGAGGCGCTCGGCCGGCGCGAGGGCCACGACGGGCGCGCCGCCGTAGTACTCGCTGAACTTGGCCGCGTCGACCGTCGCCGACATGAGGACCACCTTGGGGAACGCCCGCCCGCCGCCCTGGGCGTCGCCCAGCATCCGCTTCAGGATCGCCAGCAGGAAGTCCCTGCGAGGGGAGAAGAGACCCCCCAGTTGGTCGGCTGCGTTGTTGCCGGCGCCTTGCGGCCCGCGTCAATTGAATCGAGCCAATGGGAAGTCAACTGTCTTCGCATTGCTTCAGGTGACCTGACGCATCAGTGACTGGAGTTGCGCAAAAGTTGCGCTATTACAGGAGTCTTGGAGTGTGTGGCCCGTGTCAATTGATTATTACTCCTACAGCAACAACTTAGGCTAAGCATTACTTCAAGTCAACAGAGCCAGTTGCATCAGCGATGGGCGTTACGCAAGCGCTGCTGTGGAAATGAGCCCAAACGGCAGGATGGCCCAAATCAACTAACCCCAAGCCCGCCCCCAGACAGCCACAACAGAACAGGGAGGGGCGCGTGCGCACGTCTGGAGGTCGCGCTCGTGGACCTCGTCGACGACGATGTGCGAGATGCTGCGGAGGGCCGCGGGGCCCGAGGTGAGGCGGCGCAGCAGGATGCCCGTCGTGCAGAAGAGCAGCCGCGTGGGCCGCGGCCCGTGCGAGGCCTGCAGGCGCACCTGGTAGCCCACGTCGCCCGCGCCGCAGCGCTCGACGGCCACGCGCCCCGCCACGCTGACCGCGGCGACCCTGCGCGGCTGCGTCACGACGACGTACGTCTGCGCCCCGTGGCCGCGCGCGTCGGCGTCGTCGAGCAGGAACTGCGGCACCTGCGTCGTCTTGCCGCAGCCCGTCGGCCCCGTCACGACGACGGCCGCGCTGCCCTCGACCGCCGCCACGAGCTCCGCCCGCGACCGCCACGCCGTCAGCCGCTGCCGCTGCTCCAGCATCTTGGCGCCCTCCTCCGACCTCTGGCAGAGAGGAGAAGGGAAAGGGGCGCCAAGTCAATTGACCGGGGCGCACTGCTGTTGCTGGCTGCTTCAACGGGACGCACCACGCGCTCCTCGTACTCGCGCTGGTACCTGAGCGACGCGGCGCTGTTCTCCTGCGTCTGCGCCGCAGCGGTGGGCGTCTCTGCCCTGCGCTCTATCTTGAGCTTCCCAGCTCCGCTGCTGGCCCCGCTGCCGCGCTGCTGCTGCTGCTGCTGGGGCTGGGGTGCTGCCGGGGCAGCAGCAGGAGGGGCAGCGGCGGGCTGCTTGGCAACAGGGGCGCTGGCCTCGGGGGTCTTGGAGCGGCGGGCGTTGGCGCGGGACGAGATGGAGGAGGCGAGGGCGTCGATCTTGGAGTCTGCGGCGGACTTGGCGCTGAGCTGCGCCTGGCGGGCCTCGGCCTCGAGCTGCGCCCACTGGTCGCGGAAGAAGGGCGGCATCATGCGGTAGAGCTGCTCTGCGGGCGCCAGCGCGTAGAGCGCGCGCACGGCGGCGCCGTTCCTGGCGCTCTGGGCCGTCTCGTAGGCGCAGGGCGTCGTGACCTCGATGGCCTCGCCCTTGGCCCCGCGCACGACGGCGCGCAGCCTGTGCAGGCCCCCGGGCGCGCTGGCGTTGGCGTACTCGGGCTTGGGCCGCTTGTGCCGCTGGCACCACTCGTTCAGCAGCTGCCCCGGGTACTTGCCCGTCCACGACGCCGGCACCAGCGGCTCCGCCGGCGTCGCCTCCAGCTCCCCCTTGCGCTGCCTCGGCGCCGCCGCCTTCTTCTGCTGCTGCTGCTGCTCCTCCTCCGCCGCCGCGGCCTTCCTGCGGCTGCACCGCGTCGTCGTCGTCGTCGCCGCCGCCGGGGGCTGGGGGGAGGCAGCGGCAGCAGAGGCAGGAGAGGCAGCAGCGGGGGGTGGGGTCCGGGGCTTGGGCACCGGGGGAGGGGAGGAGGCGG
>CACRSC010000005.1:791399-804127 GCA_902651635.1 Mastigamoeba balamuthi
ATCCTCTTCATCCGTTCAGGCGTCCATGAGCTGCCTCAGCGAGCGGAGGTGCTCGAGCAGCTCTCTCTGGGCCAGCAGGACCCTCTCGAGCTCCCTCGCCAGTCCCTCAGTCTGAAGGAAGCTGAAGCTGCTGCCTCCGCTGGAGCCAACAGGAGGCGCCGTAGGGGGCGCGGACTTTCCAACACGTGCTGGACAGCCTGCAGGGCCCTTCGTGCTGACCTTGTTGTCGGACTGGAACGACGGCTCTGGTGGAACCACCGCCGTCGTGCCCGCAGCACCTGCACCCTCACTCTTCCACGCAGACAGCTCGGTCTTGTCCGAGTCGATGTGCTGGTCGATCCACTTGAACTGCGGCTGCTCCCGGGGCCGTTGGACGTACGACGACCGCGAGACCAGCACGAGGGGCTCAGAGACCGCAACTGCGATCGGCCCCTGCGGCCCTCTGACGGACACCACGATCACCACGCGCCCTCCCACGTGCAGCCGCGACGAGTTGCAGTTCCTGTGCGACGCCGCGGCGTGTGGGCGTGTGGGCATGTGCGTGCTCGCCAGTGCTGTTTTCCTTCTGGCGGGGGGCGTTTTCTCACTTACGATCTGCAACGGTCGAACAAAAACACGCGCTCTCTCCCGTCGCCGCCCGTCCGCGTCTCCTCGCGCACGGGGCCGCGGATCGCGACCAGCCTCTTGGGCTGCGTCCTGCAGCATCTGGTGCACGGCGCCAGGTCTGATGACGAAATGTTGAGTGAGCCCAATTCAGGTGTTGAGGAAAATGGGGCTGCTGGGATGGGAGAGCAGACTCTGGCCGTCCTCCTGCCCCTCGAGGCGCACGGCAGCCCCGGCGCACGCGACGCGGATCGCCGCAACGCCCAGCCCCTGCTCTCGCATCCAGAGCCCGTCGCACACGACGCGAATCTGTTGGGGACCCAAGAACATCACTCAGAAAACCCGAGGCAACAGCACAAGAGAGAAAGCACAGACGCAACGACGGATGCCCGCCCCCCATCCGCGTCGTGTTTGAGATTGTAGTCTCTGTGTTGTGTGGAAATCGTGTACGGAGCGGAGGGAGACCCGGGCGCCCAAACAGGAGAGCGGGAGACAATACCGAGAAGCTCGAGTAGCGCGAAATGGAGGACGAAGACACCCAGAGGGCCACGGGCACAGGACCCCGGATCGGGCTTGCCCAGGGCACCTGCATCGCAACCCGCCTTTCGAGCGACGTGCCAATATGTGATGCAGACTGGACCAAATCGGACCGCCGCTGAACGACTGCACGACTGCGCAGAGAAATATTGGAGAAATCAGGGCAGCGGTTATTTGCCGATTCACGTCAATGTGGTGGGAATCTCGTTGGCGGATCAGCGGCGGACTGATTCCCTCGAGCATGGCGAGCCCCGGGCCTGCAATTCTCACAAGTGTGGAAGAGGCAGTTGCTGCAAAGGACGGGTTTACCGATTCTGGCCATCGTCTTTTGATGCCACAAAAAAAGGTCAACAACTGACATATTGCGCAATCACTCAGAGAGCATCTGCTCGGTAGGATTCACACACCATATCAAAATAAACGGGCCTGGGCTCGTTTCGGTCTGTGCCGCAGGAGATCAGGAGTCCGACTCTCTTCCGATCTCCGCTCTCTGCGGCAGAAGCATGCATTACCGAGCTCATCCTTCAGACCTCCCGGCGAGGTCTGGAGCACCAGCACCAGATGCCCCTTTCCCAGTCGAACCTTGACAGGATTCAGTTTGCTGCCAGAACCGTAAGCCACCCCAGGTGAGCTGTCATAACAGTGCACAACGCGTGCTTTGTGTGAAAATTCAACACGATTTGCACTGGCTGAAGAAAAACAGGAACTCCATCGCTGTGCCTCTCGCCGACCGTCGAGGCTGATGCCATCTTTGGTCGTCGATCTTGGGTGAGGTGCACATGGTGCGACTCGGAGTGGATTGCAACTCGCCAACAGATAACCAGTGAGAAGTCACGGTCGCTGCCATCGCCTGAAGGGGGACGACAGAGGTAATTGCACTTTGAGAGTTTTATCCCTTCCCGTCTTCATAGCCTCCCTTATGGGGTACTCAGTGGGCCCTCTCGTTCCATATAGAACCCAGCCTGAGATGTTCCAGACCCCCTCAGTGTGTGCCCCTGGAGGACGCACGATGACAGAGGCAGAGTCGAAATAGTCTGATAGTCTGGCTGAGCCCAGATAGGCGGGGGCTGCATTTGCACCCGGTTGCGAATAGTGTAATGAGCGCAGAGCCTGTGCTGTACACACTGCTGAATTCTCCTGTGTTGTCTCGCACAGAGAGGTCCCCTCTTCAATCCTCTTCATCCGTTCAGGCGTCCATGAGCTGCCTCAGCGAGCGGAGGTGCTCGAGCAGCTCTCTCTGGGCCAGCAGGACCCTCTCGAGCTCCCTCGCCAGTCCCTCAGTCTGAAGGAAGCTGAAGCTGCTGCCTCCGCTGGAGCCAACAGGAGGCGCCGTAGGGGGCGCGGACTTTCCAACACGTGCTGGACAGCCTGCAGGGCCCTTCGTGCTGACCTTGTTGTCGGACTGGAACGACGGCTCTGGTGGAACCACCGCCGTCGTGCCCGCAGCACCTGCACCCTCACTCTTCCACGCAGACAGCTCGGTCTTGTCCGAGTCGATGTGCTGGTCGATCCACTTGAACTGCGGCTGCTCCCGGGGCCGTTGGACGTACGACGACCGCGAGACCAGCACGAGGGGCTCAGAGACCGCAACTGCGATCGGCCCCTGCGGCCCTCTGACGGACACCACGATCACCACGCGCCCTCCCACGTGCAGCCGCGACGAGTTGCAGTTCCTGTGCGACGCCGCGGCGTGTGGGCGTGTGGGCATGTGCGTGCTCGCCAGTGCTGTTTTCCTTCTGGCGGGGGGCGTTTTCTCACTTACGATCTGCAACGGTCGAACAAAAACACGCGCTCTCTCCCGTCGCCGCCCGTCCGCGTCTCCTCGCGCACGGGGCCGCGGATCGCGACCAGCCTCTTGGGCTGCGTCCTGCAGCATCTGGTGCACGGCGCCAGGTCTGATGACGAAATGTTGAGTGAGCCCAATTCAGGTGTTGAGGAAAATGGGGCTGCTGGGATGGGAGAGCAGACTCTGGCCGTCCTCCTGCCCCTCGAGGCGCACGACAGCCCCGGCGCACGCGACGCGGATCGCCGCAACGCCCAGCCCCTGCTCTCGCATCCAGAGCCCGTCGCACACGACGCGAATCTGTGAGGGGCGCAGCAAACAACAGTAAGTATACCCAAGGTAACCCAAGAAAGAAAAGCACAGACGCAACGACGGATGCCCGCCCCAGCCGCTTCGCGTTTAAGGCCGGCGTCTCTGCGCAGCGTGCAAAAAGCGTGCGCGGAGCGGAGGAAGACCCGGGCACCCAAACAGGAGAGCGGGAGACAATACCGAGAAGCTCGAGTAGCGCGAAATGGAGGACGAAGACACCCAGAGGGCCACGGGCACAGGAGCCCGGATCGGGCTTGCCCAGGGCACCTGCATCGCCAACCCCTGTTCGAGTTACGCGCCAGTATGTGTGTTGCAGACACCGGACCAAACAGGACCACTGCAGCACGACTGCTCAGAAATAGTAGAGAAATCAGGGCAGCGGTTTTTTGACGATACTCGTCAAATGGGGATCGCGCTTGGTGGATCAGCGGCGGACTGATCCTTCAAGCAAAGGCGAGCCACGCACCTACAATTCTCGCAAGTGCAGCGGCGGCAGTTGCTGCAAAAGGACGGGTTATACCGTTTCTGGCTTCGTCTTTAGTTGTCCACAAAAAAGGTCTACAACTGACAAATTACACACTCGCTCAGAGAGTGTTTCCCCAGTTGGCGAGCTCATCACTGATCCACAGCCAAGCACCGGAGGGATAACCCTCTGCGAGGTACAGAGCACAACCACGCACCCTTCGCAGTGGAGTATTGACAAGAGTCTCTCTGCTGCCAAACCACAAGCCACCCCAGGCGAGCTGTGCAGAATTGCTCTGTGTGTGTGTGGTGGATACAACACGTACAACACGATATGCGCTGGTTGAAGACAAAAAGTTGCTCTGTCACTTACCTCTCTTCGTTCAGGCTCAGAATATTAGTGTGGTTGAAGATATGTAATGGAATCCGGCCCAGAGAGGTGCACGTGGTGTGTATGGCAACTTACCAACTGGTAGTCGATTCAATACACGGCAGTCTGAAGGGTGAGGGCAGAGACTACAGCACACAGTGAGTTGTAGATGAAACTGTATGATGGATGTAATGTCGAACATCCCATCTGAATTGCTGCATTCAATAGGGCGTGAGGTATCACCCCCGTTGTGTCTGTAACACCCACTACTGCCCACCTAGGAAAAAATGGGGCTGCTGGGATGGGAGAGCAGACTCTGGCCGTCCTCCTGCCCCTAGAGGCGCACAGCAGCCCGGGTGCACACGACGTGGATCGCCACAATGCCCAGCCCCTGCTCCCCACCCCTGCTCCCACATCCAGAGTGTGTCGCATATGACACACATCTCAAGGGCGCAACAGCCAACGTTAAAATACTCAAGGCAGCAACCCATGTAAGAATGGCTAAGGCCAGAGAGCAGATTATCAGCGTGTGAAGCATGCTGAAACCTTGTTGGGGGTTAATGTGTGTGGATGGAAAGCATGCATAAAGAAGACCAGAGAAGGACCCTGACACGAAAGTAGAAGAGTGGGAGACAGAGATACTTGAATAGCGAGGAATGTGGGACGAGGACACCCAGAGGGCCACGGGCACAGGACCCCTTCTGGGACATGCCCAGGGTCCAGCGTACCAAGTCTCCTGTGAAGAAATGCTTTTGTTAACCTGTTGCAGGCACTGAACCGGCAGAGCTTGCTGCAGCACGACTGCTCTGAGAAAAAGATAAAAATCAGAACAGCAGTTTTTTGACAATACACGACAATTAGGGGAATCAAGTTTAGTGGATCTGTGGCGGGCTGATTCCCTCAAGCAAGGCGAGCCTCACTCCTGCAATTCTCATAAGCAGTTGCAGTTACTGCAAAGGACAGGCAATTCCGTTGCTAGATAACCTCTTTATTGCACACAAAAATGGTGTACAACTGGCAGAGTGCGCAATATCCTGAAGAGCAATTTATCTCTCACCCCAGTGAGTGTCTCCTCTACAGGATTCATCCCGTCTGAATCGGTGGTCCTTGGTTTGTTTCAGTAACTCATAGACCTCTCAGATTTCTGCTCTCTTCAGTATCATCAATCATTCCTCCTGCACCAACACCAGACCACAGGGAATGAACCTACACTCCTGTAACGGAAAAAGGCACCAACCACAGAGCTGCTTTGAACATGTGCCAAATATGTCAGAGATTAATATCGCAACTATTCGGTGAGCTGAGAACAATTTCACTGTTGAGAAAAATGGGGCTGCTGGGATGGAAGAGCTGACTCTGGCCGTCCTCCTGCCCCTTAAGGCGCATGACAGCCCCAGCGCACATGACACAGATTGCTGCAACGCCCAGCCCCTGCTCTTACATCCAGAGCGTGTCAGTTCACTAAAGGCAACAACCCAAGAGAGAAAGACTCAGGCCTGAAGAACAGATGCCAGCACGAGGCATCGAAACCTTACTCAGACAAATTCACGTGTGTGGGAAAAATGCACAGGGGAGGACAAGAGGAGAACCCTGACACTGGGGCAAGAGAGCAGGAGACAGTAGTGAGAAACTTGAGTAGTGTGAAATGATGTACAAGGACACCCTGAGGGCCAAGGGCACAGGACCCCTTGCGGGTCTTGTCCAGGGCACCTGCATTGCTAGCTTCCTGTGGTGCGATGCTCGTGCATATGTGTTGCAGGCACTGGACCAGCAGAGCTTGCTGCAGCACGACTGCGAGAGCAGGGGCTGGGCGTTGCAGCAATCTGTGTCGTGTGCACTGGGGCTGTTATGCGCCTCAAGGGGCAGGAGGACGGCCAGAGTCAAAAAATAGAGAAATCAGGGCAGCAGTTTTTTACTTTACACGTCAATAGGGAATCGGGTTATGTGGATCAACCAAGGTGGATAGCAGCAGTGGCAGTTGGGACTGGTCATTTCTGGGTATCGGATTTATGCCCACAAAAACGGTCAAAAACAGACAAATTCTTCCACGGCCCTGCTTTGTCTCACCCCCGATTAGCCAAAGAAGGGCATGACAGGATGTCACCCTCCCCTCGGTCTTGCCCTACTTTGGCCACAACCCCCGATCAGGACGGCTCGTCTTTCACCCTTTACCACTTCAAGGACGTGCACTTTACCAGTTTGTCCTCTAGCGGCATTGGCTGAGACAAAGTAGGCCTCGTGGTGATTGCAAGTAGAATTGTGCAATCACCAAGAGCCATTCCCTGCAAGGGAATCACTCTACATATCTCAGTTGGAGGACTGAAGCACTCTCTTGGAACAGATAGTTTGTCTCTGTGCATTCAAGGCCGCCACTGAGCGGGTCCTCAACCCTCCCTCATGGCTCTTTGCCTTACGAAACGGCAGAAGAACGTCTCCGTCTCCGGGGACAGGGATTCCCCAGGACAAAACTCACTGCAAGTGGCTACCATCAAGAGTCACTTGATGTTCACTTGGAGCACACAGCTACTGAGCTACGCCCACAGACGAATGCCTGCAACTCAGCGGACAGCCGAGTCAAAAAAAAACAACAGTGAGCAGCATTAACTGTTGATCCCGGGCAGATGGAAAAGACCGACAGGGGCAACCGCCACCCGAATTTGGACTTCGACCAGGGGCATTGCAGATCTCTGCAGCAGGGGCCCGCCTTGCAACATGGCTCTGCTCTTTGTCCGGAAGGAGGGTATGTACAGCTCTGTTGATCGCCCACATGGCCTTCCCCTGCGACCCTCCACACTCAAGTTGTGGTACCACCTATCGTCCAATTCCCCAAACTCTCACGCACTTTCTCGGTTTTTGTTCCTCTCAATCCCTCGGCATTGATAGCACACGGTGTGTGTGATTGGCCATGTGGGCTCCAGCTGCATCAATCATTGATAAGTCCACCTGATACAATTGCTCTCGGGGCACTGCTGATGGCTCCTGTTCCTCTGGGAGTACTGGTCCTGTTGAGCGTCTACCCCTTGCATGCATTTCGTTGTGCTGGGCACTGAGGCACAGCAGCAGCTCTGCTGATACTCTGAGAATTACTCTGTTGCACAGCCTGTAGCCTGTGGGGGACCATGCGCCGCACACACCTTGTCTCAAGGCTTGCCAAGGTCGCCGGAAGCTCCGCACCTGCTCGAGTGCCTCTTCAGCCCCGAGAAACAGGTCAGAAGGCCTGCAGCAGATGGTCTTCGTTCTGGCAGTTGTGTCTTGTCCATGCTGTCCAGGACCTCTCCATGCAGCTCTGCCATCCTCTTCATCCGTTCAGGCGTCCNTCACCACGCGCCCCCCACGTGCAGCCGCGACGAGTTGCAGTTCCTGTGCGACGCCGCGGCGTGTGGGTGTGTGGGCATGTGCGTGCTCGCCAGTGCTGTTTTCCTTCTGGCTGGCGGGGGGCGTTTTCTCACTTACGATCTGCAACGGTCGAACAAAAACACGCGCTCTCTCCCGTCGCCACCCGTCCGCGTCTCCTCACGCACGGGTCCGCGGATTGTGACCAGCCTCTTGGGCCGCGTCCTGCAGCATCTGGCGCAGGGCGCCAGGTCTGATGACGAAATGTTGAGTGAGCCCAATTCAGGTGTTGAGGGAAAAGGGGCTGCTGGGATGGGAGAGCTGACTCTGGCCATCCTCCTGCCCCTCGAGGCGCACGGCAGCCCCGGCGCACGCGACGCGGATCGCCGCAACGCCCAGCCCCTGCTCTCGCATCCAGAGCGCGTCGCACATGACGCGAATCTGTCAGGGGCGCAGCAAACAACAGTAAGTATACCCAAGGTACCCCAAGAGAGAAAATCACAGACGCAACGACGGATGCCCCCAGCCGCTTCGCGTTTAAGGCCGGCATCTCTGCGCAGCGTACGAAAAGCTTACGCGGAGTGGAGGAAGACCAGGGCACCCAAACAGGAGAGCGGGAGACAATACCGAGAAGCTCGAGTAGCGCGAAATGAGGGACGAGGACACCCAGAGGGCCACTGGCACAGGAGCCCGGATAGGGCTTGCCCAGGGCACCTGCATCGCCAACCCCTGTTCGAGTTACGCGCCAGTAAACTCGCTCAGATAGCGTTTCCTCCGTTGGCGAACTCATCCCTCATCCACAGGCAAGCACCGGGGGGATAACTTCTCCGCGAGGTAAAGAGCACAAGCACCACACCCTTCGCAGTGTAGTTGTCAAGTTAAGCTGCTGCGAAACCCCATGCCACCCCAGGCGAACTGTACAGAATTGCTCTGTGTATGCGTGGTGGATACAACACGTACAACACGATATGCGCGAGTTGACAACAAATAATTGCTCCACCTTTAGCTCTCTTCGTTCAGGCCGATACCGTCTCAGAAGATAAGTGTGGTTGAAGTAATTTGGGGCAGATGGAATCCGGTCCGGAGAGGTGTATGTGGAGTGTAACTGGTAGTCGATGCAATACACGGTAGCCTGAAGGGTGAGGGCAGAGAAGAAAGCACATTGTGAGTGATTATGTTACTGTATGTTGGATGAAATGTCGATCTTCCCGTCTCAATATACTGAATTCGATAGGGCGTGAGGTATCACCCCGTTGAGGTCTTCGTGATAATCGATCCACTTGAGCTGCTGCTGGCCCGGGGTTGCTGGACAAATGACGCCCACAAGACCAGCACGAGGGCTCAAAGACTGCATCTGTTTTTAGCCCCTGCGGCCCTCTGATAGCCATCATGATCACCATACGCCCTCCAAGCAGCAGTGATGAGATGCTGTTCAAGTGCGCCATGGCTGCATGTGGGCGTCTGGACAAGTGGGTGCGTGACAGTGCTGATTTCCTTCTTAAGCATCTTCGTGCCTTTCATACACTGGATCTGCTGGCTACAGGGTCCTATTATTGTGCAATGACCACAGCAAAACAGAATATGTATCAATTTTGAGGAATTATAGAAGACTACAGGGTTAGTTGTTCATAGAATAAATACCTATTGATGTCAGAAATAAGATCAGAAAAGCTATTAAGCCCCGGTCATCAGACTGAAAGCTAACAATTTCAATCTGGTGAACCCTGAAAAAGTAACATAGAATATATCATAGAAGATGAAAGATCAAGATACCACAAAGAAGAAAATTACATTCTACATTTCACCAGACAGTACTCAAAGAGCTCTATCTGATGGTGTATGAAAGATGAAGTGGAGAAGTAATGGCTAAATAATGAGATGGCAAAGTACTTTCTGATCTCTTTATATTGATACAGATCCAAAAAACATGAAATGACATTCACATCCCGTCTTAATCGCCTTCCTTAGGCTGGATTCGATATTGCGAGAGAGCCCACTGATTGTCTCATGCACATCAGAAACCTTCTCAGTGTGTACGCCCCTGAGGATGAACGATGGATGACAGAGCCAGTGTGAAAGAGGCTGGCTAAGGCTGAAACATGCATAGGCAGCATTTGATGTATTTCTCAACTCTCAACAGGGTGCAAATGGGGATCGCTCTCGGTGGATCAGCGGTAGGCCGATTCCTTTAAGCAAAGACGAGCCACTCACCAGAAATTGTCACAAGTGTAGCGGTGGCAGTTGCTCGTTTCTGGCCACCGTCTTGAGTTGCCACACAAGGGGTCAACAACCGACATGTTACACACTCGTTCAGAGAGCGTGTCCTCCATGGAATTCACGCACCAAATCCTGCGATACGAAGCAAGAGAGCCCGCTGATTGTTTAGCAAGCAAGAAGGCCTGCAGTCGGGCGCATTCTTTCTGGGAGTCGTTTTATTTTTAGGACTGTTCCAGAACCTGTCAGCCCTTGAGGACGATCATGACAAATCATGTCGTCGAAAGTCAGATTCCAGACACGTATTGTGAAATGCACACACAGTATGCGCTATAGACTGCTGAATGTCATGTGTAGGCTCATGTTGAGAGCCCCCTTCTCACCCCAATTCCTCAGGCATCCATGAGCTGCCTCAGCGAGTGGATGTGCTCGAGCAGAGCCCGCTGGACCAACAGGATCCTCTCCAGCTCCCTCGCAAGCTCCTCGCTCTGTAGGAAGCTGCTTCTTCCGCTGGCCCCAGCGAGGGGCACTGCAGGGGGCAAAGTGTTCCAAACTCGTGCTGGACCACCTGCCTTGACCCTCGTGCTCTCCGGCCAGCGATCGTCATCACACTCGGACGAGGGCCCGTGAGGGACCTTTCCCGTTGTACCCTCAGCACCCTCGTTCTTCCTCACAGACTGCGCGCTCTTGTCTGAGTCGATGCGTTGGTCGATCCACTTGAACTGCGGCTGCTCCCGGGGCCGTTGGACATACGACGCCCGCGAGACCAGCACGAGGGGCTCAGAGACAGCAACTGCGATCGGCCCCTGCGGCCCTCTGACGGTCACCACGATCACCACGCGCCCTCCCACGTGCAGCTGCGACGAGTTGCAGTTCCTGTGCGACGCGGCAGCGCGTGGGCGTGTGGGCATGAGTGCGCACGCCAGTGCTGTTTTCCTTCTTGGGGGGCGTGAGTTTTCTAGCTTACGAGCTGCAACGGTCGAACACAAACACGCGCTCTCTCCCATCGCTGCCCGCTCTCGCCTCCTCACGCACGGGCCCGTGGATCGCGATCAACTTCTGGGGCCGAGTCCTGCAGCATCTGGCGCAGGGCGCCAGGTCTGATGACGAAATGTTGAGTGAGCCCAATTCAGGTGTTGAGGGAAAAGGGGCTGCTGGGATGGAAGAGCTCACTCTGGCCGTCCTCCTGCCCCTCGAGGCGCACGGCAGCCCCGGCGCACGCGCCGAAGATCGCCGCAACGCCCAGCCCCTGCTCGCGCATCCAGAGCGCGTCGCATACGACGCGCATCTCGAGGGCGCAACAAACAACGATAAAAATACCCAAGGCAGCAACCCATGTAAGAATGGCTGTGGGCTAGAGAGCAGATTATCAGCGCGCGAAGCGCGCCGAAGAGTTGTTCAGGTTAAGGTGCGTGGATGGAAAGCGTGCGTAGAGGAGACCAGAGAAGGACCCTGACGCTGGGGCAGGAGAGCGGGAGACAGTACCGAGAAACTTGAATAGCGAGGAATGTGAGACGAGGACACCCTGAGGGACACGGGCACAGGACCCCTTACGGGACATGCCCAGGGTACTGGCGTAGTAAGCTTCCTGTGGAGATACGCTCGTGATGACATGCAGGCAGGCACCGAACCAGCAGAGCTTGCTGAAGCACGACTGCGCCGAGAAAAGATAGAAATCAGGGCAGCGGTTTTTGACGATACACGTCAAATGGGGGAATCGAGTTTGTGGATCTGTGGCGGGCTGATTCCCTCAAGCAAGGCGAGCCTCGATCCTGCAATTCTCACAAGCAGAGGCAGTTGCTGCAAAGGACGGGATATTCCGTTGCTGGCCAACATATTAATTGTTCACAAAACGATGTTCAACCTGCAGAGTGCGAAATAACCAGGAGCAATTTCCCTCACACCCCAGAGAGAGTCTCCTCTACAGGATTCATGTTTTTGAGAGCACAGGGCAGAGCTGCATCCAGTGCTGTATCCAACTGACGAAACCTGGTTGAGGGATGAGCACTCCTGTAACGGAAAAAGGCACCAACCGCAGAGCTACTTTGAAGGTGTGCCAAACAAGTCTGAGAAATATATCGCAGCTATTCGGTGAGCTGGGAACAATGACGCCAATGATTGGCGGTGTTCCCATGCTACAATGCTCTCGGGGCACTGCCGACTGCTCCTGTGCCTCAGGGAGTACTGTCCCAGAACAGATCCCCGTGCACGCACTCTGTTGAGCTGGGCACTGAAGGCGCAGCATAAACTCAACATCCGCCCTTTGATATTCTCTGTCCCAGGTCCTGTGGAGGACCACGCAGCCGCACACACCATGCTTCTCGGCCTCCTCAGTATGTGCTCGAATGCCTCCCCAGGCCAGAGACACAAGTTAGAAGGCCCGCAGATGGGCTTCGTTCTGGCAGTTGTGTCTTGCGCTGTCCCAGGACCCCTCTGTGCGGCTCTGCCATAGTCTGTCCCAGGCCTCAGGCGGCCGCAGAGGAGCTGTGCGGTGCCGTATCAAGTGGCGCGTGTTGTGAATTGTGCGCAGGGTCTGCGCAATACACTTTGCTGAATGCCCTCCGTGGGCTCATGCAGAGAGGTCCCTTTCCCCCCACCTCTTGCATCAGGCGTCAATGAGCTGCCTCAGCGAGCGGATGTGCTCGAGCAGAGACCGCTGGACCAGTAGGATCCTCTCGAGCTCCCTCGCCAGCTCCTCACTCTGCACGCCGCTGCTGCCCCCGCTAGCTTCAGCCAGAGGCTCCGCAGGAGGAGTTGAGTTCCCAACTCGTGCTGGACCGCCTGGCAGGCGATCGTCGTCACACTCGGACGAGGGCTCCTGTGGGGCCATACCCGTCGTGCCAGCAGCACCCACGAGCTCGTTCGCCCACGCAGGCTGCATTTCCTTGCTCTTGTCGATGCGCTGGTCGATCCACTTGAGCTGCGGCTGCTTCCTGGGCCGCTGGACGTACGACGACCGCGAGACCAGCACGAGGGGCTCAGAGACAGCAACTGCGATCGGCCCCTGCGGCCCTCTGACGGTCACCACGATCACCACGCGCCCTCCCACGTGCAGCCGCGACGAGTTGCAGTTCCTGTGCGACGCGGCAGCGCGTGGGCGTGTGGGCATGTGTGCGC
>CACRSC010000005.1:805132-866192 GCA_902651635.1 Mastigamoeba balamuthi
GCCCTGCAGCATTTGGTGCAGAACACCAGATCTGCGCGTCGGGTCGGGTTGTCAACGGCCGTCTGTGAAATAGAAAAACGCAAACCCAAAAGGCAAATTTGGACGGACCTCGACCGCTCTCGTCGCCATCCAGGCGAACGACAGCCGCGGCGCAGGCTGACCGTATGGCATCGGCTCCCAGGCGGTGCATCGCCATCCACCCCGCGTCGCACACGACGCGAACCTGAGGCAGGAATCCATCAGAAAACTCAAATCGACTCGCAAAAACACAGACAGGCACGCAAACCAAACGAAACCACCGCCAACGCAGGCCACACCCAAGTGGCGACCTCCTCTGTTGCTGCACGTCCGCGCGAGACCACCACAGGAAGCGCGGATGTGTCTTGTGCGAGGTGAAGGAAGCCCCAGGTGCACAACAGAGCAACGACAGAGAGGGACTCACCGAGAACGATGTGAACCGAGGAATCACGGACGCTGAGACACTGAGAGCGACCAGGGGCATTGCAGATCTCTGTGGCAGTGGCCCGCCTTGCGACATGGCTCTGCTCGGTGTCCGGAAGGAGGGTATGTAAAGGGCAGCGTATCTGGATGACACCGGGTATCGGTTGTTCTGGAATGCGGCCCCTTTTCCTCTGCTGTGAACCCCAAAAAGTGACCAGACAGGAACGAGAAACAGAGCAGAGGAACGCCGAGTGTCAATGAGAGAGATGGCAACGCGGCTGCCGAAATGAAGCTCTATTGACCTGCGTTCCAGGCCGAAGAGACTGGCCAAAGAAGCTCTCCGGATACAAACGGGGGAGCGCTCATCAGTGACAGAGAGATAACACTCCAGACTGTTGCATGCAGTGAGGTCCGACCGAGAGAGCAATGGTGCAGCCAGCGTTGCAAATCTCTGATCAGAGGACATCTTGATGTGCTGCATTACCGAGCTCATCCTTCAGACCTCCCGGAGCATCAGCACCAGATGCCCCTTTCCCAGTCGAACCTTGACAGGATTCAGTTTGCTGCCAGAACCGTGAGAACCCCAGGTGTGCACAACTCTGTGTGAGAATTCAACACGATTTTCACTGGCTGAAGAAAAACAGGAACTCCATCGCTGTGCCTCTCGCCGACCGTCGAGGCTGATTCCATCTTTGGTCGTCGATCTTGGGCGAGGTGCACATGGTGCGACTCGGAGTGGATTGCAACTCGCCATAAGATAACCATTGAGAAAGCACGGTCGCTACCATCGCCTGATGGGGGACGACAGAGGCAATGGCACTTTTAATGTTTGATCCCTTCCCGTCTTAATAGCCTCCCTTGAGGGGGTAATCAGTGGGCCCTCTCGTTCCGTATAGAACCCAGCCTGAGATGTGCCAGACCCCCTCAGTATGTGCCCCTGCTGATGGTCAATGACAGAGCCAGAGTCGAAATTGTCTGGCTGAGCCAGAGATCGGCGGCGGCTGCATTTGCACCCGGTTGCGAGTAGTGTAATGAACGCAGAGCCTGTGCTGTACACACTGCTGAATGCTCCTGTGTTGTCTCTTACAGAGAGGTCCCCTATTCCATCCTCTTCATATGTTCAGGCGTCCATGAGCTGCCTCAGCGAGCGGAGGTGCTCGAGCAGCTCTCGCTGGACCAGCAGGACCCTCTCGAGCTCCCTCGCCAGTCCCTCAGTCTGAAGGAAGCTGAAGCTGCAACCTCCGCTGGAGCCAACAGGAGGCGCCGTAGGGGGCACGGACTTTCCAACTCGTGCTGGACAGCCTGCAGGACCCGTCTTGCTGACCTTGTCGTCGGACTGAGACGACGGCTCTGGTGGATCCACCGTTGTCGTGCCCTCAGCATCTTTGCCCTCACTCTTCCACGCAGACAGCTCGGTCTTGTCCGAGTCGACGAGGTGGTCGATCCACTTGAACTGCGGCTGCTCCCGGGGCCGTTGGACGTACGACGACCGCGAGACCAGCACGAGGGGCTCAGAGACAGCAACTGCGATCGGCCCCTGCGGCCCTCTGAAGGATACCACGATCACCACGCGTCCCCCCACGTGCAGCCGCGACGAGTTGCAGTTCCTGTGCGACGCAGCGGCGTGTGGGCGCGTGGGAATGTGTGCGCGCGCCAGTGCTGTTTTCCTTCTGAGGGGGCCGTTTTCTCGCTTACGAGCTGCAACGGTCGAACAAAAACACGCGCTCTCTCCCGTCGCCGCCTGCTCGCGCCTCCTCGCGCACGGGTCCACGGATTGCGATCAACCTCTTGGGCCGCGTCCTGCAGCATCTGGCGCAGGGCGCCAGGTCTGATGACGAAATGTTGAGTGAGCCCAATTCAGGTGTTGAGGAAAAAGGGGCTGCTGAGATGGGAGAGCGGACTCTGGCCGTCCTCCTGCCCCTCGAGGCGCACGGCAGCCCCGGCGCACGCGACGCGGATCGCCGCAACGCCCAGCCCCTGCTCTCGCATCCAGAGCGTGTCGCATAGGACGCGGATCTATGGGGCGCAACAAACAACATTCAGAAAACACAGGCGGGCAACACAACCCAAGAGAGAAAGACTCAGGCACAGAGAATATGCCCAGTGAGAGGCGCGCCGAAAGGCTAATGCGCGTGTCGAAAGCGCGCGCAGAGGAGGACAAGAGGAGGACCCTGACGCTGGGGCAGGAGAGCGGGATACAGTACCGAGAAACTCGAATAGCGCGGAATGATGGACGAAGACACCCTGAGAGCCACGGGCACAGGACCTCTGACGGGGCTTGCCCAGGGAACTGGCATCGCCTGCTCGCTTTGGATAGATGCTCGCGCAGACGTGTTGCAGGCACCGGACCAGCAGAGCTCGCTGCAGCACGACTGCTGCGCTAAGAAAAATACAGAAATCAGGGCAGCGGTTTTTTCTGACGATACACGTCAATAGGGGATAGAGTCTGGTGGACCAACGACAGACGGATTCCCTCAATCAAGGCGGTGTACGCGCCTGTGTTTCTCACAAGTGCAACAGTGGCAGTTAGGACAGAGGACGGGCTATACCGTTTCTGGCCATCAGATTTAGTTGCCCACAAAAAAACGTCTGTCAAAAACAGACAAATTGTGCAATCGCTCAGAGCCTTTTACTTCAATGGAATCACTCCCCTAACCGCGACAGAGGACCCGGCACACTCGCAAGGAACAGCCAGCTTCTGTCTCTGTGCATGTTTGACNTCCGCCCACACAGGCCACACCCAAGTGGCGACCTCCTCTGTTGCTGCACGTCTCCGCGAGATCACCGCACTGAGGAAGCGCGGATGTGTGTTGCGCGAGGTGGAGGGAGCCCAGGTGCACAACAGAGCAACGACACTCAGGGACTCACCGAGAACGATGTGAACCGAGGAATCACGGACGCTGAGACACTGAGGGCGACCAGGGGCATTGCAGATCTCTGTGGCTGGGGCCCGCCTTGCGACATGGCTCTGCTCGGTGTCCGGAAGGAGGGTATGTAAAGGGCAGCGTATCTGGATGACACCGGGTATCGGTTGTTCTGGAATGAGGCCCCTTTTTCTCTACTGTGAACCCCAAGTGACCAGACGGGAACGAGAAACCAGAGCAGAGGAGCGCCGAAAGGCAGTGAGTGGGTTGGCAATGCGGCTGCCGATATGAAGCTCTGGTGGCCTGCGTTCCAGGCCGAAGAGACTGGCCAGTCGAAGCTCTCTGGACGAATAATCAGGAGACCATCGAATAGGATAACATTCCAAAATGATGAATACAGTGAGGCCCCGACCGAGAAAGCAGTGGTGCAGCCAGCGATGCAAAATCTCCGATCAGAGGGCATCTTGATATACTACATTAAGTTCCTTCGAGTCATTGGTCTGCAGGTGTGTACCCTTCGAAGTTTAAAGTGGACTTGTGGAACAGAATGCCATGGCTATGTATTGAATAACCCCCGCATGGGCTTCTCCTCAACTCTCCACGCTCAAGTTGTGGTGCCACTCAACGTCCCAAGTTGCAGAATTTCCGTAATCCTCACACACTTTCTCAGCTTTCCTTTCTCGAACCCGACTCCGATACGTGTATGGCTGAGCAAGATGCGAGCGATTAGATAATGGCCGAGAGACCCGTTTCCCAGCATCCTTGCAGAGCCGAGAAGAGATTCGATCTACTTCGGGGTTTTCTCTGCTTGTGATCATTCATAACTCGGATGGAATCCCCAGTCCAAATCACACTGCCAGGTCATGGTAGTATCTTGCCAATGGCTCTATTCGCAAAATAGCACTCCTGAGTGTGCAAGGTGCAATCTCTTGATGAGCTTTTCGGGGCTGGTATCCCTCAGAGGGAAGGAGGATGGAGTAAACGAGAGATTTTGAGGGGCTCAGCTACACTGGGACGATGGTGAATTTCTCCCACGTGTCCGGGTAACGCCTGTTCACATTGACACGATTCTCATCGTCACCGTATGCAACCAAGTAGTATGCATTGTGCTTGGACTGGAAACTCCACGCAGCGCCACGGTGGTCATCGACCCCCGTGTAATGGAGGTTCCACATTGCTCGATCGTAATCGCAGTGATCCAACCAGGTCTCAACGCCGCGGTCTGGAGTCATCGTGTAGAGGCCCGTGGCCACGTTCTTGATGCAGTAGGACCAACCCCAGAGATGTTCGAGGATCCACTTGGTGCGGGGGTCACTGCCTAAAATCACTTTTTCGAATGGGGGCACAGTGCGGTAGTCACACCAGGGGTACTGTGGGAGTGCTTGAGCTCCTTCTTGTCGTTGGTCTGCAGGTAAGTGCCCCTCGAAGTGATGATGTGGGCCTCCCTTTGGAGAGGGATTTCAGGCTCCTCCTTGAATATCCACTGCATGGCCTCCTCCTGACTGCCATCGAAGTTCAACTCAAAAAGCTCCCCTTCGCTCTTTCCAAAGCGGAGGAACTTCCTGGTTGTGTACGACTGCTGCAGCACCTTGCCGTTCTGCTTGACAAGAATCAAGAGGTACTCTACACTATAGTGTCATCGACAGCTTGGAAGCAAAGGAATCACTGTGAAGAATGCGAACACCAGCCGCTGCCCGCCCTCGGTCCGTGCTCACAGCAGGCGAAGACAACCCGTTGGTTTCTGCGAGGACCCAGAGGGCCAGAGAGCGGTCTGCAGGGCGAGGCCTCAGACGGAGATCCTGACCATGACGACGTCGTGCGAGGGCACGTAGGCCGTGAAGCTGTTCTCGAAGACGCCGAGGTCCCTGTGGGCCCAGAGGTCGCGCACGGCAGCCCTGCCCGCGGGCACCCCGACGTCCTCCCAGCGCGCCGTGACGTAGTGCCCCGTCGACGCGCGGTTGAAGAGCACCGCGGCCCACGCGTTGCCCGCCAGCGGACCCGCCCAGACCTGCAGCATCTCGCCGACCTCCATCGCCGTGAGGCACTGCCCGCTGCTCCTGCTGCGGATGGTCCCGTCGGGCCGCGCGTCCCACCGCTGGTTGTCGGCGTCGGCGGCGTCGCTGCACCGGTACGTCTCGACGACGGGCCCCGCGCTGTTGGTCACGTCGAGGCAGAGGCCCTCGTTCATTGCCGAGCGGATGCTCCCGTCGGCGCGCAGGCGCCAGCGCTGGTTGCTCCCGTCGCCGCACTGCGGGCCGCAGCGGTACGTCTCGACGGCGACCTCGCTCTCGTTGCGGCAGCTCGGCACCTCGAGGCAGAGCCCGCGGTTGCGGACCGTGCCGTCGTGGCGCAGCGACCAGCGCTGCCCGTGGCTCCCGTCGCACGGCTGCACCTCGACGGCCGCGGGCTCGGCAACGCGCGCGTAGCCCCGCGGGCGCCGGACGGCCTCGCTGTGCACGCGGCGGCCCTGCACGCCCAGCGGGTCCTGGTCGACGGCGATGACCTCGGCGTTGAGCAGCGTCGCGCGCGTGGCGGGCGACATGGCCGTGACGTCGCAGCCGACGATCAGCGGGGCCTTGGCCAGCGCCCAGAGGCTGAAGTGCGCGCGGTACTCGGCGTCGCTCATGCGGCCGTTGCCCACCTCGAGCATGTCCGGGTCGTTCCAGCCCCCGCGCCCCGCGTACGACGCCCAGCGGTCGTTCTGGTCCAGGATCGACGTCATGCTCGGCCAGCTGTCGCTGATGTCGCCCTGCTCGCCCCCGAGTCGTTGCCGTCAGTGAGTTGAGTTTTTGTTTCTGTTCTTAATTTAATAATCAATTGAAATCTGGTTGACGCCCTGTGCCACGCAGCCCGCGTGTTCGGATCAAGCTGAGCTCTGGGAGGGAGTGGGTGCGTGCCGTGGTGCGCCAGCTGTTGCCGACAGCGCCAGCCCAGGTGGGGGCGTCGTCGTGGCCCCACTCGCACATGCTGAAGAAGATGGGGCGGCCCGTCCGGTTGAGCGCGTCGCGCATCGGCGGGTAGCGGACTTCGGGCTTGCTGCCGTCGGTGTAGCAGTTGTCGTACTTGAGGTAGTCCTGTGCCAGCCCCCCGGCATCGCCGCATGTGTCAGCCAGCCACCAGTTGAATGCTGCCGAGTGTTGTTCGTACGACATGCCACGAGGCGTAGGTCTCCGCGTCCGAGGTCTCGTGCCCGAGGGAGCCGGGCCTGCCGCAGCACGTCTTGAACCCAGCGTCCGAGTACAGTCCGAAGAGCAGACCTGGCAGAGCAGCGTCCATCTCAGTGAGCTCGTTTCGGGCCTCCTCGCCTCGCCTGAGGGCTGAGGGGTGGGGAGTGCGCACCGTGGGCGTGGGCGTAGTCGGCGAGGTACCTGATGCCCCTGGGGAACCTCGTCGCGTCGGGCACGATCACGCCCTGCTCGTCGCGGTGGTCCTGTTGCGTCGCGTGCGTGCCGTGAGCTTCGACGCTTGGCAACTCTTGGAGGGCGGGACACTGAGGAAGCTGCCGTGGCGAACCTGCCAGCAGTCGTCGAGGTTGACGTACTTGTAGCCCGCGGCGGCCAGCCCGCTGTTGATGATCTCTGTGTGCAATCGCCCGGTGAGTGCTCCCTGCCCTCCCCCCCCCTTTTTTTCAACGCCTCTTGGCATTCAAGCCCCCACGGGCGTTTTCCTGCCCGCTTGGCATTGCAGCGCTTTATGACGTCAACGCGTATGAAGTCAGGCGAGTGCGTGCTGTGCTGGCCCTTCGGGCTCAGCAGTGCCCACGCGATCCTGAGCAGGGAGCGAAGAGGAGGGTGCCACGGAACAGTGTCGGTGGGGCAGGGCAGGCAGAGGGGCGCACCGTCGATGGTGTTGACGATGAGCGTCTCGTTGATGCTGCAGCCAAAGCGGTTCCACTGCAGCCGCGAGTGTAGGGCGGGGCGAGGTGCGAGAGCGAGCGTGTGGCGTGGCGTGAGCGCGTGGGGCAGCGGCAGGGGGCGTCCACTGGCGGGCGGAGCGGACGCACAGAGTTCCAGCCCATCTGGGGGGTGCGGCCCAGCCCGTTGTTGAGGGCCACTGCGCCCAGCACGAGGGCGGCGCAGACAGCCAGTGCGCGTGCGTGCATCATCCTGGTGCGCTGCTGTATGGGTGCTGCTGCTGATGACACTGTACGATGTAATAACAAAGTGAGCAGCGGTCCCCTGGTCCCCCGATTTTGAGCGATGGCGCCACGCAAGCAGCACAGGCGCAGAGACAGGGCGACGTGCGGGTCATCTCAGGCAGAGAGGGTTGGGAATACTGCACAATCCACAAGTTCGCCGCTCTTCGCCGATGCTCGCCGGAAAACGACGTCATGCGTGGACTGCGCCGTTGCCGTTGCAGTCTGGGGTGCACCACACCGTGCCAACGTGGCTCTCTCGTTGGCCCTCGTGCCGTCACGCAGGGCCCTGCGTCGGCGTCCTGGCCACCTGAGGGACAGACGACCGAGGCCGCCAGCGCCACCGCACAGAGTCTGCTGCTGCAGGGGGCCTCCCTGACCCCCTGGGACCCTCGCCGGGGGGGGGCAGGACGCCACGCTGTATGGGCGACGGGGGGAGGCACCGGGGATGCAGGGCAGCTGGTGGCACTGCGAGCCAGAGGGCGTCTGGCCCGAGGTCTCCGGAGCAGGAAAAAAGCAGGGCGGCGGGCGTGCAGTCAGAGGGGGCGGTGGCCCCGTCGAAGCCGCCGTTGGTTTATCGGTGCTTTTTTTGTTTTGTCCACAAGACACAAATACACAGCAGAGCACAGAGAGCGCAGAGAGCACAGCAGCCAGCGATGAGCTCCGCCAACTACGCGACGCACAGCAGCGGCCCCGACACCAGCGACCCCTCTGCGGCTGCAGCGGTGCCCAGCGCTGCCCTCGGTGGCCACCAGCAGCAGCTGCTGCTGCCCCAGGAGCCGTGCGACTACACGGCCAGCACAGCGCTCCTGTGCCTGCCCCCCGCCCGTACGGAGACCCCACGCACGCACGCAGACACGCCCCCGGGGTGGCCTGGCGGTGGGATCGCCCTGCTCCTGCGCTCCTGTGCGCAACGGGCGGCCACTTGCGCTATTAATACTGCGCCTCTCGGTGGCCGCTCCGCTGCACCGGCCGCTCGTACGGCCCCCCGGGTCTGGTCTCGCGGCACACCACCGCCCCTCGGCCAAGGACCCTCGGGGGCGGCCCCTCCCACTGGGCGTGCGGACCACAGCTGCTGGGGGTCGCTGTGGCCATTTTGTGCCCTACATCGGGATAAGAAGTATTTTATTCGGTGGGCGGCAGCGGGAATTGAACCACCGACCTGCCGCTCAGCGGGCGCGAGGCCGGAGCGCCTGGACGAGTGGCGCGCGGCGTGCAGGCGCTGCGCCGAGAGCATCGCCAGGACGCCGGGGACGCGCGTGGCCACCGCGCAGCGCCTGCACGACGTCGGCCTGGACGACCAGTGCGCGACCGACGCCGTGCACCGCACGCTCGAGGACGCGCTCGCAGCGCCGCTCGCGCGCGCCGACGGCCCGCAGCAGCGCTGGCAGGGCCCCGCGCGCGGCGTCTACTTTGCCCTCGACATAGTGCGAGATTCACCCCCGAATATCTCCGAGAATCCGGTAACGGGGAAATATCTCTAGTAACGTGTTGCGTTGCCGAGGGCAGGACGAGGAGGAGCCCGAGGACGGGGCGGTGCCGCTGGCGCAGATAGTGAGGGAGGGCGACAGGCTGTACGTGGCCAACTGCTACGAGGCTGGGGGCACGCAGTACGTGGTGGTGGGGGTCAGCGAGCGGGGGGACGTGGGCCTGCACGAGCTCAGCCGCAGCGACAACGCCATCCTCTGGCAGGAGCCCGACGGCACCTGGCGCGCAAACGACAGGGTCTGGGTGGTGCTCCTCCTCATGAGGGACATGGCCACGGCCTGAGGGCTCCAGAGACCCTGGGCCTCGAATGTGAGCACTCGAGACAGCGGGTCGATCGTGCAGCATCACTGGTGGGCCCAATGAAGGGAACGGGCACACAATCACTCAGCCCCCCCGGTGCTATCGTGAATGGAAAACGTGAGAGCATCCTGCTGTGTACAGTATGTGCGCTGATTGAAGCTGAGGGGGAGGGTGGCAGATCACCCAGTTCGCCTGCTATTGCGTTTGGCACAGGATGACTCCCTTCATTGGCATTGTTTTTTCTTCTCTCTGTCTCACGGGCCATTTCTTCGAATGCCACCGAGCAGTCCATAAGCCCAACTTTTTGGCATCGAGAATTGCGCTTGCCATTGGAATGAACGCCGGTATTCCACAGGCAATCACCCGCTCCGGTCCATTCCGGGTCAGGAAAAAACCCCACAGAATTCTGCACTTCTTGATTTTTGAGGAGTAGTTCTTCGCCATTCCTACTGCTTCGACCTGCTGTGCCTGCAAATCACGCCATTCCCCCACGCACTACATCTATGGAGGTTGAAGGAAATCGTGTTTCAGCGGTGACCTGGGCTCTTGGGTCGCGGGCCACCGAGCCCCTTTCTCTCAGAGTGTCCAGGTCACTGATTAGCCGCTACTCGCAGTTCACGGTGAGGCCCCATGCTATTCTCAGCTACTCCCAGCGCCGGACTATCGTTATCGCGTCGTGTGCTCGCGCAGGCGTGGCTCAGTTTTGCAAAAATAGCCCTTTGGTTGAGATGTGTGTTTTTGAGTGAGTTTTCCCACGGCGTTTCCCCTTCAGCTGCGCGTCGTGTGCGACGCGCAGTGGATGCGCGAGCAGGGGCTGGGCATCGAGGCATTCAGAGTCGCCTGCTCGGGTGCTGTAGTTCGTCTCGAGGGACAGGAGAGCGGCCCGAGTACAGAGAGCTCCCCAACTCCTGAATTTGTTTTGACGCTCCAATTTCGCCCTCTCTCGCTCTTCAGATCTGGGGCCCTGCGCTAGGTGCTGCAGGACCGGCCCCAAGAGGCCGGTCGTTATTGGCGGCACTCTGCGCGAGGAGTGGCGTGGGGAGGGCGGTGGAAGCAAGCGCATCTTCGTGTGTGACCGGTGCAAATCGTGCGGAAAACAGAGAACGACTAATATTCTCTAGAGCGCGCACGCCACTCAAACATTCATCCGCCCGCGCTGCGCACCCACGCCCATGCCAGGAACTGCAACTCGTCGCGGCTGCACATGGGAGGGCGTGTGGTGGTCGTGGTAACCATCAGGGGCCCTCAGGGGCCCATCGCCGAGGCCGTCTCACAGCCCCTAGTGCTCGTCTCCAAAACGCCGTTCACAAGCATGCCCCACGCGCCTCCGCAGACCAAGAGGGCCCATGAGGCCTCCCCGGAGACACTCGCCAGCGCCCAGGCAGTTGCTCCAGCGCCAGCGGCGGTCGCGGTGGAAGAGGAAGAGAACAGCAGGAAGCAGCTCAGAGGGGTGCTGGAGGTGCTCATCTGGCTGCAGAGCGAGCAACTCAAGCGCATCCATTTGCTTGAGAGAAAGCTGGGGGCCTCCAACACATGAAGGCCTGCCCCGAGTGGGTTTATGGTCTGAGTCTGTCCTCGACCACTCCGCCGAATTACAAAAGATACCAATACGAAAGAAGAACAGCCCACGCCACTCACTCGGCGGCACTGCTGTGCGATGTGCGTGCGGGTCTCTTGTAGCCAGTGGCATCTGATACGCCTGGGTCCTCGTGGGGCTCCACCATCTCGACCATAAGTGCATCTTTGGTTTGCAAGCCGGCTAGTTGCATATCCCTATTTGGTATCACTAACGGAAGCTTCGCCCGGACCATTCCTCACTTGCCGAGAAGATTAGCGAATGGCGTAGATGCGAAATAGTGATGCGCGCCAGCTTGCTTCGCATGGGCGCGCCCGCAGAGTAGTGGGGACTCTGAGCTGGTATCTCCGGCACTCATGCGGTCCATTTCGGGCGAGAAATCACCCAGCAAAATTCCCTCACTTCCTGATTCTGCCGTGTTCTCCCGCCGTACCCCGCTGCTGCGGGCCTGAGGTGCCCCGCGCAGCGCCTCGTTGCTCTCTCGTATGCAGGCGGATGGGAATCACGCGGCAGCGGTGCCCTGGGCTCGTGGGTCTCAGGCCACTGAGCCCTTTGCTCTGCGAGTGTCCAGGACCCTCATAACGCGCTACTCGAAGTTCACGGTGAGGCCAAACGCCCCTCAGCTACCCCCAGCATCGGGACGCTGGCGCCGCTCCGCGTGCTCGCACGGGCGTGGCCGAGTGCTGCGATTTTGCACTTCAGTTGTGATGTGTGTTTTGGGCGCGTTTTCCCACCGCGTTTACCCTGTGCAGCTCCGCGTCGTGTGCGACGCGCAGTGGATGCAGGAACAGGGGCTGGGCATCGAGGCCCTCCGGGCCGCCTGCACGGGCGCCGTTGTTAGGCTCGAGGGGCAGGAGAGCGGCCCCAGTACAGAGAGCTCCACAAGCCCTGCAGTTGTTTTGACAGCGTCCTTTTCGCTCCTCTCGCTCTTCAGATCTGGGGCCCTGCACCAGATGCTGCAAGACAGGGCGCAAGAGGCCCATCGTCGTAGGCGGCACTCTGCGCGAGGAGGCGCATGGGGGGAGCGACAGCCGCGAGCGCGTCTTCGTGTTTGACCGGTGTAAATCGTGCGGGATTATCGAGACAATAATTCTCGCCTGCTTCGCGCCCCCCTCCTGACGCGCGCCCCTCGCCCCTCGCTCGTCCGCCCGCGCTGCGCCCGCGCTGCTCCCGCGCGCCCACGGCAGGAACTGCAACTCGTCGCGGCTGCACATGGGAGGGCGCGTGGTGGTCGTGGTGACCATCAGGGGCCCGCAGGGGCCCATCGCCGAGGCCGTCACAGAGCCCCTGCTGCTCGTCTCCAAGACGTCGTACACGCGCAGGCCCCCCGCACCGCGCATCAGGTGGGTCCACGAGGCCGAGGCCTCTGGCAGCAGCGACGAGGCCGCGGAGCAGCCCGCTGGTGCCCCGGGGCTGCCGGGACCGCCGGAGCCAGCGCGCCATGCAGGCGGGGCGGAGCAGACCGCGGCAGAGGCGGCGCCAGCAGCAGAGGCTGCGGCGGCCACGGCAGCGGGGACACAGGCGGCGGCGAGCAGGTCAGGAGGGAGCTCGAGGCGCTCCTGCGGCTCCAGGGCGAGCAGCTGGAGCGCGTCCGCACACTCACGCGGCGGCTGGCGGGCGGCAGCACGTGACCGGCCTGCCGGCCCTCGAGCCAGCACACAGTGGCCCTCTGGGCAGCGGCAGCCCCGCCTCGTTGCGCACCGCAAGATACATAGCGCGTTGTATGTCCACGGCGCAGCTGCGGCACGTGCGTTGATGGGTGGGCCCGTGGGGGGCAACGGCTCGTCTGCCAAGTGGGGCAACGGGAGCAGAAGAAGGCCAGCAGCGCCTTGGCGAATAGAAAGCACAAGAGGGCGGTCTTGGCAGGTCGCTGGGGGAGGCAAGGGGGCTCAGGAGACGTGCTCGAGGAGACCCTGGCGGATGAGCGACTCGACGGTGGGGTCGAGGCGCACAAACTGGACGGTGCCGGGGTCGAGGCTGATGGGCCCGCTGTCCGTGAACACCTGCGTCTCGGCCTGGTCGGCCCGCGTGCCGCGCACCTCGACGCAGGCCTCCGAGGGCGGCCGCGAGACGTCTGTGTTGAGGTCGAGGCCCACGCTGACCATGTAGTCCGCCAGCGCACGCGAGTAGCGCGAGTACATCTCGCACTCGTCGGGGCTCAGCCTCTCCCGCAGCTCCTCGGGCAGCACGCTCCCCAGCTGCCCCGCCCCAGAGCCCGTCAGAGAGCGAGCGACACCGTGTAGGGGCGGTGGGCGAGAGAGAGAACAAAACAAGGCAGACAAGGAATCGAACCAACACACCACAGCGCCCGACACACACAGTCCACCGACTAGTGGCACAGAGAGAGCGAGCAAGCGAGAGAGCAAGAGAGGGGGAGAGAGAGCCCGAGTAGATTGAGGGCACCTGCCAGCGGGCCTCGCGGAGCAGAGCCATGCGGTGGCGCAGGTACGCCAGCACGCAGCGCTTGTCGTGGAAGAGCGCCACCTGGTGCGCGATGTTCAGGGGCAGCAGCGCCGCGTCGTTGATGTCCGCGGCCACGCGCTCGTGCAGCGCCCGCATGTCGCTCACCACGTGGTTCACCGCGTCTTGCTGCACAGCGCACAGCAACCCACAGCCCACAGCACAGCACAGCACAGCAGCAGCAGGAGGGCAGCAGCGCACACGCTCGGCGTCAGCGAGGCTCCGCCCCTCAGGGTAAAACGCACGTCGTAGGGCGCCAGCGCAGCCCCGCTCCGCTTGGCCTCGCGCAGAAGCTCTGTGGCTGTCCTGCTCTGCATCGATGCGCTCGCCTGTTCTGGCGCCAAACAGCAGATTGGGAGCGAGTGAATATCTAGATATCGGCGCCGTGATATCAGAACATTCTGAATCTCGTATCTGCAGGGCGAGTCACGATGGAGGTGGCGGCGGTGGCGCAGCAGCGCGCGTTCGCGGCGGACATCGTGCGCGCGTCCAAGAAGGACGAGATCTACGTCCGCCAGTGGCAGGAGCTCTTCTTCGACAGCTGCTGCCGCCTGCTGGGTGCGGGCGCTCGCCGACACCCGAATTCAGATTGAATCTCAATTCAATTTCAATTCAATTGAATTTCATTTCGATTCGGCCCAGGCACGGGGCGCAGCATGCGGTACCAGAAGGAGATCGACCTGCTCTCTGTGCTGTCGTACTACGCGCTGACGACGGTGGCGGGCTCGCAGACGCTGGGCGAGGAGTACACAGACATCGCCCTCGCGACCCCCGCGGGCGCCGTCGGTCCGCCCCCGCCTCCCCCGCCATATCTCCCACATCCCCCGATATCCAGATTCCGGGTTCTGATTCCCGAATCTTCCTGCGATATTTCGCTCTCGCCCCTGCAGCGCCGCGGCTGGTCCGCGCCGTGGCTGTGGGGCTGGGGGCGCTGGTGCCCTACGTCGTGGGCGCTGCGGCGAGCAGGGCGCACGCGCTGGTGCCCGAGAGCTGGGCGGCGGCCAAGGGGGTGGCGCTGCTGGCGGCCGAGCGGGCGGGCGAGGGCCTCGGCGTGGCCCAGCACGCGCACAGCGCCCTCTTCTACGCGCGCGGCGACTACCTCGACGCCAGCAAGCGCCTGGCGCGCCTGCAGTACCGCTTCACGCGGGCCATGAAGCCGGACAGGCCGTCGCTGGGGCTGCTGGGCCTCGCCAGCGCCCTGCGCGCTGCCCTGGGCCTCGCGTGGCTGGGCCGCGAGCTCCGCAGGATCCGCGCCGAGGCGGCGCGCGGCGGCGCGGGGGCGCAGGTGGTGGCCGCGGCCAGCGCCAACGCGGGGGCTGCGGCGCCGCCGTGCACGCTCTGCCTCGAGCCGCGCACAGAGGCCACCGCGACGCCCTGCGGCCACCTCTTCTGCTGGGGCTGCATCGCCCGCGCCCTCGCCGCCAAGGGCGAGTGCCCCATCTGCAGGCGCCCCGCCCGCCCTGCGGCCCTCGTCCGCGTCTACAACGTCCTCTGAACAGGCCTCCTTCCCCGCTGCCCCCGTGCTGCCCTCTGTGGGCCCTCGTCTCTGCTCTCGCGCTCGCGCCGTGTGGCGACTGCTGCGCCTGCGCGCTCTCGTGCCCAGCTGCCGCCGCCGACTGGAGAGCCCGCCCGTCTGCGTGTTGTGGGCGCTGGGGCCGCACGTGCGTGGGCGTAGGGGTGTGCAGACCGATGCCGTCCTTGGAGAGTGCTTATCGCGAACGTGTCGCGGGCGCTGCCGATGAGCACCTGCTTGGCGACGACGCCACTCGCCCCTGCGGATGCGCTCTCTGCCCTGAAAACCGATGGAGGCCCTGACGAGCTCGTTCCACGCTCCGAGTGTGCACACAGTCGGCAGCGCGTCTGCCTGAAGCCCTTGACGGCGCCATGCATGACACAGACGCGGGGCGGAAGCTCATCGTGCAGTTCGTGCCTTCAAGATACTCTCTGAGAGGGTTGTCATGACCTGCAGCTGCTCGTGTTGGGCATCCCTTCCCGTAATGCCCCTGAAATGTCTCCTGGGCGAGGAGCTCCTCAGCGGGCATCGCGATTCAAGGGCAGCCCAGCATGCGGAAACGCCTTGTGTGCTGGGTGGCGCTGGGTAACACAGCAACACGTGGGAAGCCAAGCGGGAGAAACAGAGTCAGAAATCGCTATTTCACTGGGTTGGTGAAGGAGTTGTAGGTGGTCTTGGGCGGCCCTGCCAGCGGCACGATGTTGACGGCAGCGCGCGCAGACGTCGACAGCGGCACGTGCACGGGCTGCGGTGCCGCGTGCGCCTCGAGGGCGATCTCCGGGGCCACGACGGACCTTCTTCTGCGGTCCTTGACGCGCAGCCACGTGCTCCGGACGTCGCCCGCGGTCACGGGGCCCCCGATGGCCTCGAGCGTCAGCGAGATCACGGGGTGTATGGAGACCATCTGCACGATGGCCTGCACGAGCGTGCGGGCCATGGCGACGCGCAGCTGGTAGTCGAGGGCCGAGCACTGGAGCCCGTTGTTGCGGCAGTAGTTGCCCTTGACCTCGCGCTGGTTGCACACCTTCCAGAACGCCAGCGCACTCAGGAACCCCACAACCATCATGCAGAACATGTACGCGACGACCAGCCTCTTCCTCATGTACAGCTGTGCGACATCAGGACGCGGTACAGATTTACAAAACTAAGTCGAAAACTCTCGGGGGCGCAGTTGTCCCTCTGGGGAACGCTCTGGGCACCTTGGGGATTCCCAGGCCAATGAGAGAGACAGCGGAGAAGAGCAGGACGAGGAGCCAGAAGGGCCAGCGCTCGATCNTGGCGACTGCTGCGCCTGCGCTCTCGTGCCCAGCTGCCGCCGCCGACTGGAGAGCCCGCCCGTCTGCGTGTTGTGGGCGCTGGGGCCGCACGTGCGTGGGCGTAGGGGTGTGCAGACCGATGCCGTCCTTGGAGAGTGCTTATCGCGAACGTGTCGCGGGCGCTGCCGATGAGCACCTGCTTGGCGACGACGCCACTCGCCCCTGCGGATGCGCTCTCTGCCCTGAAAACCGATGGAGGCCCTGACGAGCTCGTTCCACGCTCCGAGTGTGCACACAGTCGGCAGCGCGTCTGCCTGAAGCCCTTGACGGCGCCATGCATGACACAGACGCGGGGCGGAAGCTCATCGTGCAGTTCGTGCCTTCAAGATACTCTCTGAGAGGGTTGTCATGACCTGCAGCTGCTCGTGTTGGGCATCCCTTCCCGTAATGCCCCTGAAATGTCTCCTGGGCGAGGAGCTCCTCAGCGGGCATCGCGATTCAAGGGCAGCCCAGCATGCGGAAACGCCTTGTGTGCTGGGTGGCGCTGGGTAACACAGCAACACGTGGGAAGCCAAGCGGGAGAAACAGAGTCAGAAATCGCTATTTCACTGGGTTGGTGAAGGAGTTGTAGGTGGTCTTGGGCGGCCCTGCCAGCGGCACGATGTTGACGGCAGCGCGCGCAGACGTCGACAGCGGCACGTGCACGGGCTGCGGTGCCGCGTGCGCCTCGAGGGCGATCTCCGGGGCCACGACGGACCTTCTTCTGCGGTCCTTGACGCGCAGCCACGTGCTCCGGACGTCGCCCGCGGTCACAGGGCCCCCGATGGCCTCGAGCGTCAGCGAGATCACGGGGTGTATGGAGACCATCTGCACGATGGCCTGCACGAGCGTGCGGGCCATGGCGACGCGCAGCTGGTAGTCGAGGGCCGAGCACTGGAGCCCGTTGTTGCGGCAGTAGTTGCCCTTGACCTCGCGCTGGTTGCACACCTTCCAGAACGCCAGCGCACTCAGGAACCCCACAACCATCATGCAGAACATGTACGCGACGACCAGCCTCTTCCTCATGTACAGCTGTGCGACATCAGGACGCGGTAACAGATTTCAGAAATACTAAGTCGAAAACTCTCGGGGACGCAGTTGTCCCTCTGGGGAACGCTCTGGGCACCTTGGGGATTCCCAGACCAATGAGAGAGACAGCGGAGAAGAGCAGGACGAGGAGCCAGAAGGGCCAGCGCTCGATCTGCGGGCGGTAGCCCACGCGCTCGAACGTCGGGGCCCCCGCGCAGACGAGCGACAGGGAGACCAGCGCGCAGACGCCCTGCACCGCTGCCAGGGCCTGGGCCACGTGCCTGCTGGTCGCCCACCGCCTGGCAGCCCGCAGGGCCCTGGGGGTGGGCCAGCGGTCCTCCTGGGCTGCGGGGCCCAGTGGGAGCGCTGTGGCCGCGGTGGTCGGGGCGTCGGCCACTGCCGACTGCTGCGAGAGCCCCGAGGACGCCTCCGAGTCGTACCTGCGCGGTGCGGCTGCCGAGGGGCTGTAGTCGCCGTCGGACGAGTCCGGGACGCTGTCGGAGCGCTCCAGCGGGCGGCTGCGCATCGGTCGAGAGCGCACTGAGGGAAGGGGGAGGGGTATTTATAGAACCGGGAGGGCAGGAGATACGCGTATCTCGGGCGTTTTCTCAACTTTCCCGGATACGTTCAGAAAAAGACACGGTGCTGGTGTGGTTTGGTTTGCTGCCCCGAGGGACCCGTTCGGCCCCGACGCCCTGCGCTGCCGGCCGGGACCCGCGCGATTCTGTGTGGCTGACCCGCGGGCGTGCCGAATCGCGCGAGAGCGGGGGCGCAGCGATGCCAGGGCCGCCGCTGCCGCTGCCGCTGGAGGAGCAGCTCGCGGCGCTGCTGTCGCCCCAGCAGCCCAGCAGCGCCAGCAGCAACGTCCTCGCCAACACGGCGTGCACGGCCCGCGTGCAGCTGGACAGCCTGGCCGAGTGGTGCTTCGAGTCGGCGGCGCCCGTCGAGGAGAAGGCGCGGACGTTTGTGCGGGCCGTCGAGGACTGCGCGGCGATGCTGCGCTGCGTGCTGCCCAGGGCGCAGCCCGACGAGCTCCGCGACGCCCTCGAGGACCACCTCGCCCGCAGGCTCTACGGCCTCTTCTTCGCCCCGCCAGAGGACGCCGAGGCCGACCGCCGCCTCGAGTCCAAGGTCACGTCACTCAATTGATAACGAAGCCCGAGATTCGCGGATTTCCTTTGTAAATTTAATTTGCCGCGGGATTTCGTGCAGCTGGCCAAGTGNGCTGCCGGGGCCCCTGATGTCCATGTCGGCCTCGCCGGGCGGATTCCGGCGCCACACGTCACCGCGGGATATCGAGATTCCCGGCGCAGATATCTGCGACACGTCAGCATCGCTGTCGCCTCAGGTCTACGCGAGAATGCGCCCCGACGACCGCCACTCCCCGGCCTCGGGCGTGCCGCTCGCCAACCTGGGGCGTCCACGCCGCTGAGCAGAGCCCTTTTCCGGCTGGCCTGGCCGGGCGCGGATGAGGTGAGGGAGAGAAAGTGCAACACAGGAGATGTGACACTGTTGCCCCGATCGGGCAGCAGATTCGGGGGGCCTCGACTGTTTATTCAGCTTCCCTGGGAAATCGCCGTTGCCCGAAGGCGGCAGGTCGCGGATATTTGCGGGAACAATCTGCGCAACCGCCCCTGTTCGAAAAAAACTCAACCAACGGCCGACACCTGTGCGTTGCGTTGCGCCCCGCCCCTCCGCGTTCGCTCACTCCCCCGGCCACCCATCTCTCAGCACCGGCGACATGCGTGCCGCTGCAGCCCTGCCGTCCCTCAGGGCCCTCGCGCTCGCCCTGACGGCCCTCGCGGCCCTCGCGCTCCCTGCGGCGTCGCTGCCGTCGCCGGAGCCCTCCCTGGCGGCGCCCCTGCTGCACCGCGGGGCCCGGGGCGCTGCGGACGAGGCGCGGTGGGCGTGCGCGTTCCAGCGGCAGTTCACGGGGGCGGCGCTGGCGGCGCTGGGCAGCGGGGCGGTGGACCCCTGCGAGCAGCCCCAGAGCGCCTGCAGCCCGCAGGTCCCCCGGTGGGCCTCGTGCTCGGGCGGCTCCCTCAACCAGATGTGCGCCTCTCGCTCTCGCTCTCCCACTCTCTCGCGGGGCGCACGGCGCTGCAGGGGGAGGGGCAGGGAGAGGGCAGAGAGGGCAGAGAGAGCAGAGGGGCAGCGACACAGACCGCACCTCTTGGTCGTCTGGTCCACTTTTCGTGCACCGAAATGACACTCACTGCATCTCCGCCGCACCTCGCGTGCACCTTCCTTCCCCGGGGCCAGCACGCTCACGCACGTCGCCACGCCGCTGCAGCTGCCCGACCTCAGCCTCGTCCCCGCCATCGAGCGCCTGTGCGTGTGTCGCCGGGGGGGTGCTAAGGGGGAGGGGGTTGAATTCTCCAGCCCTTTCTTCTCTTCCGTTTCTGGGAGCGGTGCGCAAAGTGTGCAGCTGATGCGACTTTTGCTGGTGGGATTCGCAGGGAGCTGACGGGCTGCGGCCTCACGGGGACCATTCCCGACTGGTCTGCGCTCTCGCGGCTCAAGCAGCTGCGCCTGGGCGACAACGCGCTCACGGGGACCATACCCCCCGTGTCGGGCCTCGCGTCGCTCGAGCACATGTGCGGCCCTCTCTGCTCCTCTCTGCTGCGCCTGCCGTTCCAGAAACACACAGCAAACAACTCCCCTTCCTCTCTTGTCCCTCTGGCACGGCCGCAGGGAGCTCTCGGGCAACAGGCTGAGCGGCACAATCCCCGAGGACATATCTACGCTGCGCACGCTGTCGTATCTGTGCGGGCCCGTCTTGGATTCCAGATATTCCCCCCGTGCAGAGGGGATATCTTCGCAATTCCTGACAGGATTCAAACGCGGCAACCGCGGTTCCAGGAAGCTGGACAACAACTCGCTGACGGGGACGATACCCGCGATCACGTCGGACCCCATGAACACCATGTGAGCGAGGCATACACGCATGCATGTATCTGTGACGTTGCAATGACGTGTCACGCGCAGCATGCTGAGCTGGAACGCGTTCAGCGGGGCGCTGCCGAGCCTGGGCGGCGTGCGCTACCTGACGAACCTCTACGTGGCGCACGCGGGCGTCGGCGGGCCGCTGCCCCCGTCGCTGGCGGCCCTCGGCCAGCTCCAGCAGCTGTGCGCCCTCTCTCTCTCTCCCTCTGCCTCTGCGCTGCGCTGACGGCTGCTGCAGGGACCTCTCGCACAACGCCTTCAACGGGACCGTCTCGTGGTCGCTGCTGCCCGCCTCCCTCAACCTCCTGTGCGCTGCTCCGCTGCTGCCGCTGCCGCTGCCCGCTCTGCTGACCCCTGTGGGGCTGCGCTGACGCCGCGTTGTGCCTGCGCAGGAACCTCGGGGGCAACGAGCTGGAGGGCGCCATCAACGTCAGCGGGCTCACGCGGCTGCGGGACCTCTCGCTGGCCTCGAACAGGTTCACGGGGAGCTTCCCCGCCATCGCCGCGCTGCGCAGCCTGGCCACCCTGTGCGCCCCCTCCCTATGCTGCCGCTGCCACTGCTACGCTGCTCACACGCACCCCATCTGCTCTGCTCTGTGCTGTTGCGCCGCAGCGACGTCAGCAACAACGCGCTGCTCGGGGGCTCTGTGACACAGCTCCCTGCCGGCTGCTGCACCAGCTTGTGCGCCTCCCTCTACTCTCTCTCTCTCACAATCACTCTCTGCTCACTGCTCTTTGCTCATCTCTCCACTCTCTCACTCGCTGTTCTCACTGCTGGCACGCACACGTCTGCCGCCGCAGCCTGCTGCACCACACGGCGGTAAACGACTCGCAGCACAACCTCAAGGCCCTTGCAGACAACGCCCAGTGGTGCGCCTTGTCGCTGCCACCCCGCTCCGTACCAACTGCTTCCCTCTCACCTCTCTCTCCGTCTGGCCGGGCAGCGTCGCGGCGATGTCGGGCGTCGACTGCGCGCAGCTCCTGGCCGACAACCCCGACTGCTCGTGCGACACGTGCCCGGGCCACCCGCTGCACGGCGACGCCGTCCTCGAGGCCGGCGAGGCCTGCGAGCTGCACGGCACGGGCTGCGACGTCTGTACCGCCTCGTGCGGCACCGGCTGGTCCTCGGCCTCCTCGGCCAACTGCGCCCTCTGTGCGCCCTCCCCCCCTGCGCCCCCCCTGTGCCCCTCCGCCCTGCGCTCACCCCGGGCGGCCCACCCCCGCAGCGACGGTGGCGTTTGCGGCGGCGCCGACGTGCGCGCAGAGGGGCGAGAGCTGGTGCGCGACGACGGCCGAGTGCTTCTGGTGCGGGGCGTTCGGGCAGTGCCTGGCGCGGGGCGCCTACTGCCAGAACTGCTCCGAGCTGCCCCGCGAGAGCTGCAGCATCTACCCCTGCGTCTGGTGCGACTCGCAGCAGGCCTGCCGCACCCCCGCCTCCTGCGTCAAGTGCTCCTCCCTCGACCCCGTGCGCCCTCTCTCTCTCTCTCGCCCGCCCGCCCCCCACACGCTGACGGACGCCGCTGCGCAGGAGTCGTGCGCCAACCAGAGCGGCTGCGCGTGGTCCTACTACGAGTCGCTCTGCGTGGCCCGCGCGGCGGCCCTCAGCTGCGCCGCGGGGACGCGCAACGAGGCCGGGCGGTGCTACGGGCGCCCCGGGTGCCGCTGGTGCGCGACGACCAACGCGTGCGACGACCGCAACGGCACGGCGGCGGCCCTGTGCCCCGCGTGCGCCGCGGCTGCCGGGCGCGGGCAGTGCGAGCGGACGCCCTCGTGCGAGTGGTGCGCCAACGCCTCGCGCTGCATGTCGGGCGGCCAGCAGCAGTGCTCGCCCTGCACCGGCCGCGACAGCGCCGCCTGCGCCGCCGACGGCCAGTGCGCGTGGTGCGCCGCCCGGGGGCTCTACCAGCGCGCCCGGGGCGAGTGGTGCCCGCGCTGCCCCGCTGCGGCCCTCGAGCTCTGCACGCAGCTGCCCGGCTGCGCGTGGTGCCCGTCCAACGCCTCGTGCGTCGCCGACAGCCCCGCGGCCGCAGCCGAGTGCGCGTGCGGCGGGCTGTCGCAGGCCGCGTGCAGCGGCGCCAGCGGCACGTGCAGGTGGTGCGCGTCGACGGGGGCCTGCGTGGGCGCGGCCATGCGCTGCCCCGTCTGCTCGGCCTACGCCGACCGCGGGGCCTGCGCGGCGCACGGCCCCTGCGCGTGGTGCCCGCTCGAGGGCGCCTGCATGGCCCGCGCGGCCCTCTGCCTGCAGTGCCGGTTCATCTTCGACGCGGGGCTCTGCGCCCGCCACGCCTGCGTGTGGTCCGCCGCCTCGGCCTCGTGCGCCGACAACGCCACCGGCGGCGGCGGCGGCGAGCTCGTGGCCTCGCGCTCGGGCGACGGCGGGCGGCGGTCCTCGGCGGCGCTGATCGGCGGCGTCGTGGGCGGCGTCGCCGCGGGACTGGTGGCCGTCGCCGCGCTGGCGCTGCTCGCCGTGTGGAGGGCCCGCAGGCCGCTCAGGCGGGGCAGCAGGCGCTTCGACGGCGGCGCCTCGCTGTCGCCCGTCCAGGGCCGCCGCGGGGCCGCCGCCCAGGAGCTGCCCCTCTGCGCCACCGGCAGCGGCGAGCTGAGCCCCGCAGAGTTCGGCGTCCACTTCGAGCCCGCGGCGCTGCGCTTCGAGTCGGTGGGCGTCGGCGAGCCCGGGGAGGCCGCCCTGCAGATCCGCAACGTGGGCTCGGCGCGCCTGCTGCTCACGTTCGGCAGCGCCTCTGCGTGCCCGGGCGGCGCCAAGGGCGGCAGCGGCAGCGGCAGCGGCGTCGCCAAGTGGGCGCTGGCGGTGAGCGAGCGGCGGCTGGCGCTGGAGCCGCAGGCGGCGGCGACGGTGGCGGTGACGCTGACGGTGACGTGCACGACGACGGTGCGCGGGCGGCTGCTGGTGCAGCGCGAGGGCGGGGGGACGACGGGCGTCGGGGTGGCTGCGGAGGTGAAGCCGTCGCTGGCGCTGGACTACGACGAGCTCGAGGTGCGCGAGGTGCTGGGCCGCGGGGGCTTCGGGACGGTGTGGCGCGGCGCGTGGCGGAGGCAGGCGGTGGCCGTCAAGGAGGTCGACAAGGCGCTCTTCACGCTGGGCGTCGAGGAGGACCTGCGCCGCGAGGTCGACCTCATGTGCCGCCTGCGCTCGCCGCACGTCATCGCCTTCTTCGGCTCGGCGGCGACCGAGGGGCGGCTCTGCCTGGTCATGGAGCTCGCGCCCCACGGCAGCCTCGGCGCCGTCCTGCACGGCCCGCAGAAGCCGCCCGTGGGCCCCGCGCTGGCGCAGAGGTTCGCCGAGGACGTGTGCGCGGGGATGGCGTTCCTGCACCGCAGCGGCGTCGTGCACAGGGACCTCAAGAGCGAGAACGTGCTGGTCTTCTCGCTGGCGGCCGGGGCCGACGTCTGCGCCAAGATCTGCGACTTCGGGACGAGCCGCATGGTCGCCGACGAGCAGCTGCGCAAGTACACCAAGGGCGTGGGCACGCCGGCGTACCTGGCGCCCGAGGTGCTCATGGGCCGCGACTACGGGCCCAAGGTCGACGTCTTCTCGTACGCCGTCATCCTCCTCGAGCTGCACACGCGCCAGAAGCCCTACGCAGACTTCCGCTCGCAGTTCGCCATGCAGCGCTTCGTCTGCGACGGCGGCAGGCTGCCCATCCCCGCCGACTGCCCCTGGGCCGCCGCCATCGCCGCCGCCTGGGACCAGGACCCCGAGCGCAGGCCCTCGTTCGACGACCTGCAGGCCATGCTCGAGGCGTCCCGCCCCTGAGGGGGCCCCGGCGCCTGGGCAGACAGAGAGCCCCGCTGTTCCCTCCTGTGGTACACTAAGCAAACAAACTAAACACCCTACATAGCACAAGCACCAAGCCAAAGAGAGAGGTCTACACCACACTTATTCAACTGCAACAATCGCAGACATCTGCTTCTTCGAGGGCTTAGGGCACACGACACTTGCGCTATTGTGTGTACGGGCGAGTGTTGGTGCGGGCAGCACGCAGGGGCGTCGAACGGCAGCCTGCTACTGATGGGCGGTATGGGGCCCAGCAGGGACTTGGAGGAAGGTGGCTGTGCTCTGGCATTGCCACGCGCGCAGACATTATTGCGCTGTAGCCAGGCGAGACGGCCTGCGCTTAGCAACCCAGAATTTGTTCTCTCTGCGAATACGGGCCCACAGAGCTCGTCATGTCTTGACGCTGTGTGTCGGACAACGGTCTCGTTCGGAGATGGATAGCAAGCGTTGTTGTTTGACGGACGTGGGCGTTGTGGTGTGTTGTGATGACCGCTGCTTGTTCTGTTGGTCGTGTGTAAGTGGTTGGTGTTGATCTTACGAGCGTGTGTTGTTGTGTTGTGTGTTGTGAGGGCCGGCATTAGTAGCTGCCGGTCTGGTCTGGCCTTTTTGTCGTGCGACATGCGCGCGCGCGCAGGATGAAAGGCGATGGCGCAGCTGCCTTGCGGGGGCGGGGAGGGGGAGCTGGGCGGTATCGAGGGGTTTGGACCAGTCCGCCGATATGGCCGACCCTGGTCGGGGTTGACGTCGCTGCAACCGCTGCAACGCAGGTCATCCCACCCCAGGGCGCGCGGCCGGGGTGCCTGGAATCCCCGCCCGAGTACCGCCCAGGCGCTTCGTCCCAGGGCCGGACGGGTGAGAGCGGTCGCAGCCAGTCCGCCGATTGGCCGACCCTGGTCGGGGTAGACGTCGCTGCAACCGCTGCAACGCAGGTCATCCCACCCCAGGGCGCGTGGCCGGGGTTCCTGTGCTCCCGCTCTCGTCCCGTCCAGCCACTCGACCCCACTCCCCGAAGGCAGCTGGCCCACCTTCGGCTGGCCGCTCCCTCTTCGTTCTGCTGCGACCCCCACGTCAGAAAACCCCATGGCCATGCAATTCTGACGCACCGGGCACCGCGACCGACCGATCGACAGTCGTTGTACACGTGGCTCCACGTCATCGCCGTCACGATGTGGAACGGCGTGACGCGAAGCGGCCTTTGGCAACGCTCGAGCAACCCGACCACGAATCGACGATGCGGAGCGTGTGCGTCGTTGCTCGCCTCGCGTTCGGACCGCGTCCTCCGCAACACTGCCTTGCCCCAGAGGCCCCGCGCAGGTCCTGCGATGCAGTGGCTGACCGACACCTGTGCCCGGCGAGCGTGTGCGCGGTCAGTGCGTCAGCGGCGGAGGTCTCGGCAGCTGGAGGAGGAAGAGTGCAGGCGCAGGGCTCACCTGAGTGTGTGGCCATCTCAGCAAGTAGTACTGCCGCCTTGTTGAACGTGCTGTGCTGCAGGAAGACGGTGTCCTCGAGGGTGCGTGCGCGCATGTGCTGGCGCTGGGAAGGCTGTGATTTGCGAGGAGGAGTATTGGAGTGATGAGGTCGAGGTACGCCTGGGCCTTTTATAGTGCGGCTGTGACTGTTGGTAACCGTCGCTGCCCCTTACGAAGCGCACCCTCCACCTCAAGATTTACACGGTGGTTGGCTCATCAGCGAGTTGCGGCGCGCCTGCCTATGCTGAGCACCGTCCGAAACTCGAATCGAAGTCGCAGATGCCCATAATGGGACCCAAAGGGCTTTTTCTTTAGCATGCATCAAGAGGCGGGGTGCAACACACTGGAGCAGCATAGTGACAGTCCGAGTGCCAGTAAAGGAGGTGTGGAGTTCGGTTCGGTTTGTTTGTGGATTCTGTGTGTGTGTTGTGTTTGCCTTCGTGTTGAGATCACGACAAGGGGCTGCGGCAGCTTCGAGAACACGCCGATGGCAGACGGGCACAGCGCCACGGCATCGCCCATCGTCAGTCTCGGGGCGAACAAAAGAAGCTGCTTCGGTCGCATGCGCAAAGCCCTGCGCCATGAAGGGCCTGCATCCCGGTGGAGATGTCCAGCGCCATCTTGTTCTTGAGGCTCTCGCTGATCTCCTCCCCACTGAAATGAAGTAACCCAGCGTCTCAAACGGCACGTTCTCTGCGGCCAGTGCTCAGACAGGCGTACACGGCAGGGGACAGCGCAGGACACATCTCCTGCAGGAACTTCTGCGCCGACTCGTAGTCGATCTGCCCCGCGGCACGCGCCCTTGTGCTGCCCGTTGCTGCCGTCGCCCGCCGGCACCGTCTCGGCGACCCTGACCTCGCTCCAGTCGAGCAGCAGCGTCGCTTTGGTCTCGGCCGCGACGGTCACGTCCGCGTGCTGCGACTTGGACGTCTGCTCCAGGTTGACGGCCAGGTCCCTGACCGTCGTAGTGCAGTGGCCCGTGGAGTGCAGAGTCACCGCCAGCTTCTGCCCCGCGGNGAGGCGTCCCGCCCCTAGGTGCGCGGCCCGTCCGTCTGCGAGAGAGCCCTCCCTGCTGGGAATACGAACCACCACCCCGCAAGCCAGTGGCAATGCAAACGACAAACCACCCGGTGGCAGGGAAAGCTACATGGCTCAGTGCCCCCGTCCCTCCCGTTAGCGCTCATGAAGACCATTCCCAGGATCATGGCCCGCAGTGGCAATGAGCAACTGCGGTGTCTGGGGTGTCTCGGCCCTGGATCCTCGCTCCCGCTCTTTAAAGAACTGTTTGCGCCCTTGGTTGGGGTGGCAACATTCACACCTGGGCCAGCCCACTCTGATGACACGGATCACGAAAAAGACTCGAAACTGAAACAGGTAACAGAGGGAACGCACGTAGAACAGGCGGAGAGGTCAGCGAAATCTACGGAATGGGCTATGAGGAGGAAACGTCATTGCCAACCAAGAAAAACCGTTGAGATATCTTTCTCTTTCATTTTACAACACCCGCAAGAAATGACAGAGTGGAATAACCACGACCCTTTCTGGGTGGCAAGTGCGACATTCTTTCAGCGGTCTGTGCTCTAAGCTGTTCGCCCACAAGGCGTGAGAACCACTGGAGCCCCGGCAGTCGGCAGCGTTCAGCAGGCCATTGGAAACTACCTCAGAAACCAATCCCACCCATGGGTATCGCTCACAGGAGACACCACCGGCACCTGTTGGGTCAAACCCGGGAGGTGGAAAAGGTCGACCATCGATACGGAGCTGCGGCTGCCGGGGGTTAATCTTCCCCCGGGCACAGTGGTTGAAATTAACCTCTTCCTCTCCTTCTTCTGCGGCACTTACACGATGCCGCCCGATGAGGAGTAGGCCCGCCCTTCTCCCCTTCGGAGAAAAGCAAATGCACACTTTTCAAGATGCAGACTCACGTTCAGGCCCACAACAGCTTTGCTCCCAGGTCAGTAGGTGGTTTCTGCGTCTGGAATTGAAAGTGAATTGATTGCACATACCATAAGGCATGCTCAAGGGCCAACTGTCCTGGAGCGCGTGCTGTTGTTTTTGTGTCCACTCGACTCAGAGTGTCGACTCGCATTGTTTGCTGTGCTTTGTCTTGGGGGAGTACTATAGTGGTGGCCAGCTAGCTAGCTAGGCCGTCGGGTAGGGCAAGGGAGGGGGGAGGGCAGGAGCGAGTCGCATAGCAGCGCACCCGCGCGGGCCCCCAGGAGGGCAGAGGCGAGGGGGTCAGAGGAGCGGGTGTATAAAGTGGCAGTTGCGCCCGTGCGTGCAGTTGCCGCGCACGTAGTGCAGGCACACGCCGCTGGCCATCAGCGCCTTCTCCATCACCTCGACCCTCGCCCGCGCCGCCTCTGCCTGCTCCTGCAGCGCCGCAGCCACGCCCGCCGCCTCGGCCCTGGCAGACTCTGCCCCCGCCAGCCGCCCCGCCGCCTCGTCCCTCGCCGCCTCGGCCGCGCTCGCCCGCGCGTCGCTCAGCGCCCACGACGCCTCTGCACGCATCGCCCGCGCGCTCAGCTCCCCCGAGCGCTCCTCCGCGGCCCTGCGCGCCCTCTCCGACGCCTCTGCGCGCGCGTCTGCCTTGTAGCGCGCGACCTCTGCGGCCTCTGCGTAGGCCAGCGCGGCGCTCAGCTGCTGCTCCGCCTGCGCCTGCGGCTGCGCCTGCGCCTGCCGCGCACGCTGCAGCGCCTCGGCCGCCGCCCGCGCGCCCTCCTCGGCGCCGGCCCGCAGCGCCCGCTCGCGCGCCGCCTCCTCGCGGAGCCCCGCGGCGCAGCGCTCGCTGAGCCCCGCGCGCTGCTCGGCGGCCGCCCGCTGCTGCTCCGCGCGCTCCGCCCGCGCCTCGGCCGACGCCGCGCGCTCCTCCGCGGACGCCAGCGCGCGCTGGGCGGCAGAGGCGGCGGCGTCCGAGGCGGCGGCGCGGTCGTCGGCGGCGGCGCGGGCGGCGAGGGCGGCGGCGGCGCGGTGGTCGGCGCGGGCGCGGGCGTCGAGGGCGCTGGCCAGCCGCGACTCGGCCTCTGCGCGCAGCTGCTCGGCGGCGTCGCAGCCCAGGCGGGCCCACAGCATCTGCGCCCCGCACGCCACGAGCGCCAGGGCCCCGCTGGCGTGGTGGGAGCGAGCGAGGAGAGGGGAGGGAAGGGGAGGGAAGCGCCCGAGTCAGCTGAGTGGGGCGCTGGGGGAGGAAGAGGCGCACAGGAGGAGGTCGAGGCGGCTGTAGTGGTGGGCGAGGGCCCCGAGGGCGCCGAGGGCCGCGAGGGCCAGCAGGCGCAGCGTGGCGTCGCAGAGGGCGCGGGGCACGCAGGGCAGCGTCAGCGTGACGACGGCAGAGGCCGAGGCGCACGCGGGGGCCTCGCCCTTGCCCTTGCCCTTGCCCTTGCCCACGGCCTCGCCGCAGGGCTTGCGGGGCAGCAGCAGGCCGCCGTCGTCCTCGCCCTCGCCCTCGCCGGCGGGCGTGCGGGCGCAGGTGGTGGTGCTGCTGCTGCTGCTGGTGAACATGGGGGTGGGGCTGCCGTTGCCGTTGCGGAGAGGGCGCTGTGGTGGTTTGTTGCAGGGGGTGGGAGCGTCTGCTGACTGGTCTGACTGTACCTCCTGATTTCCCCCCTGTGCAGCAGCAGCACCAGCGGCACCCAGCGCGTCTGCATCTGGAAATCGCTGATCTGCCACGCCATCGGTGCCATTTATCCCGTCATCGCCGCCCCCGCAAGCCTCTGCCCTCTGCCCTGCCCTCTGCAGTCGCCCCCTCCCCCCGGCCCCAGGCTCTCTGGGCGGTGCGGGGGAGGGGAGAGACAGAGCCCCGTGGGTCCAGCGGAAAACCACCGGGGCAGGCAGTGGGGGCGCTGTGCCCGGGGCATTACTCAGAAGGGAGAGGTCCCCCAATACCCGCAAACTGCACGAAAAACGAAACTAGGTTACAACGGCCGCCCTGCCCGCCTGCACCTGCTTGCCACCACCGCCCCCGCACCGCGTGGCCCCGCTGCCGAGCCCCCCGCGTGCGTGCACCTCCCCCCACGGAGCCCCCAGAGCGCAGCTACGAGCACAGCCGACGCCAGCGCAACGTCGCCGCCACGTCGGCAGCAGAGGGCCACGCACCGCACAGGCAGGCGGCCGCCCAGTGCCAGCAGCGCCAGCAGCGCCGCAGCAGCCCAAGGGTCCCGCGAGCGTGCGCAGGGGCACACAAGACCCTTGCGGAGCGTGCTCCCGGAGCGAAGGGCCTGTGCGGTGCTGCCCTGCCTCTGAGTGTGCTGTGCTGTGCTGTGCTGTGCTGTGCGCAGAGAAAGAAGGCCACGGGGGCCACGGGGAGAGCAGAGGCCAAGACAAGGGGCTCTGTTTGTGAGCGGTCTACTGGAGCGCACTCACTGGTCCTCGCGCCTGGCAGAGCCCTCCTCCGCCGCAATGGCCCCGTACGACCCGCGCTGCTGCTGCTGCTGCGGGGCGCACGCGGCGGCAGCACACGGCGCGGCAGCAGCGGCAGCAATGGGGGCCCTCTTCTGCGGGGGCTTGCGGTTGATGATGGGCACGAGGAGGACGGCGGCGAGGGCGACGGCGGGCACCAGGGAGAGCACCCACCTGCGGTAGTGCGCCTCGCTGATGGCGGGGCCCTCGTCCTCGCCGCTGGAGCCGCTGGCGCTGCTGGCGCTGCTGGCGCTGCTGGCGGTGGGGCGGCTGTCGCGGGCGTCGAGGATCATGCCCATGAAGCGGCCCGTGAGGGAGCTGCCGATCTTCTGCACGCCGTCGAGGAGGCCGACGGCCGTGGCGGTGGCTGCGCTGCCCGCAAAGTCCATGGCGCAGGTGCTCGTGATGAGGCCGTTGAGGCCGTTGAGCCACACGGCGCTGGCGGCGATGAGCGCGGCGAAGCCCCAGGGGCTGGCGGCCGTCGCGAGCATCGCGCTGAAGGTCCCCGTGAGCACGAGGAAGAAGAGGAAGGCCACGGGCGTCCTGCGGCTGCCGAAGAGCGTGTCCGAGAGGATCCCCGCGGCCAGCGACCCGAACATGCCGCCGATGGTCGTGCCGCCCGTCGCCAGCGCGAACTCGTTCGACGTCGTCGAGCGCCCGAAGCGGTCGTCGAGCACCTCCGCGTACCAGCTGAGCACGCCGTCGCGCGACCAGCCCAGGCAGACGTCCACCACGCAGAGCAGCAGGAACACGGGGTTCAGGAACACCGTCGTGAACAGGTACCCCACCGTCGGCTTGGCTGCCGCTGCTGCCGCGGGCGCCACGCTCTGTATGCTCCCCGACGAGGCCGCCCCGTCCAGGCTGGCGCTGCTGGCGCTGCCCTCGCGGCCGTCGCTGCTGCTGCGGATGAGGGGCTTGGTCTCGGCGGCGTCGTCGTCAAAGGGGCTGTAGCCCAGGCGCGCCTCCTCGGGCGTGTTGTACGCATAGAGCATGTTGAGCGTGCCCAGCACGGCGAGCTGCACCGCCGGCAGGAAGAAGATCCACGACCAGTGCGCGTGCTCGATCACCACCCCGTTCACCTGCCCAACGTCATCGGTGACGTCAGGAGAGAGAAAAGTGACGCGCGAGATATCTCCCGAGGAATAATATCTCGTGGGAGAGAAGGTCGCATCGCTTGCCTGGAAGGCGAAGAAGAAGCCGAGGGAGATGATGACGCCGAAGATGCCCGAGAAGAAGCCGCGCTCGGTGAGGTGGTACCAGTTGACGGCCACCTTGCAGATGGCGCTCGTGCAGAACGTCTGGAAGAAGTTGTTGCAGGCGTAGAGCCCGCAGAGCACGGCGATGGCCGCAGCCCCCTGCAGCCGCGCGGGCCCGTAGACCGCGAACACGCCCTCGAGCACGTTGAACACCGCGCTCCCGTACGCCCCGATCCACATCGCCCGCGACCCCCCGATCTGCCGGGCAGCACGTGTCACATCGTGGCACCGCAGACACGACAGGAAACGACAGGACACGACAGGACCCGACGCGACACGACACAGCTGGGCAGGTCTCTGTTGCCAATAAAGTGGCACAGGCACAACAGGCACAGGGGCAGATCCGCGAATCTCGGGGGAGGGGAATCGAATCGGGGGGGAATGGTGGCCGAATCCAAGCCCCGGGGGAGACAGCAGGAGCCAAGAAACGGGAGGCGGGGGATCGGGACGGGGCGGGGGAGGGCGGGGGAGCATGGGGGAGGGCACCTTGTCGACGACGAAGCCGTTGAGGACGACAAAGACGGCGTACGAGACAAAGCCGACGGTGATGACCCACCCAAACTCGGCCGACGTGACCCCCAGTATGTCGTACACCTGCGCGGGCGGGCGCCGTGTGAGCAGCCGCGGAGGAGCACGGATGAGGGGAGGGGGGGGGTCGTAGGAGGAGGAGGCTGGAGGGACATTGCCGCCCTCTGACACCCCCAAACGTCGCATCAGCAGCAGCAGCAGCAGCAGAGGCCACACAGCCCACCCGGCGACGAAAAATGCAGCAGCAGCAGGGGAACAGAGAGGAGGAGACGAGGAGGAGAGGGGGGCGCTGTGCCTTGCGGGTGTTGGCGACGTTCATGTTGTAGCGGCCAAAGTAGGTGGAGGCGTAGGTGATGCCCACGAGGAACCAGTTGAGGAAGCGCCGCACCACAAAGCGGCGCGGGTGCCCCCGCGGGTTGTGCGCCACGTCCAGCACGCAGGCCCCCACCACAATCGCCGCCACCAGCGCCGTCTCCACCGCCGTCCCCACCAGCTGCGCCCCCATCTCTGCTCTTCTCGCTGTCGCTTCTCTTCTGCTGTCGCTTCGCTTGGCCCTGGTGGTTTTCCTGCGCAGTGTCGCCGCGAGGCTCCTGGGGGCTGTGGGCTCGCTAGAGTCGCTTTGCCCTTTTTCTGCTGCTCTGTCTGCTGCTGTGCTCAGCCCTCACCCCTGAGATTTTTCTCCGCCTCCGATCTTCCGCCCTCTGCCTCGTTACCCGCCGTCTTTTTCTCACCGGATTTTCCTACCCCCGCTGACGTGGCACGCAGGCACCGCCGCAGCCCCCCCGGGGGGCACGACACCAGAGCAGCGGGCTGTGCCAACGAACGAACGACGTAAACTGATTGGTACACTCAGAGTCAACTGAACGCAGCGCTCTCTCCCGCTCTCACTCAGTGCAGCACACACACACCACACACACTCTCTCTCCGGGACTCGCGCACTCAGTGCAGCAGGCGCGTGACGCTCTCCACCGAGGCCACCGAGCGCTTGCTCAGCACCGCGGGCCTCCTGCCCAGCTCGCCCTCGCCCGCCCCCCGCAGGCTCTGCTGCGACGTCTCCGAGGCCACCGACGCCCCTGCAGCCGCAGCGGCAGCGGCAGCGGCAGCGACGCCCCTGCTGCCCGTCTCCCCGCTGCTCCTGTACGACCCCGAGAGCACGAACGACCGCTGCGAGCGCTCCCTGTGGTCCGTGGGGGTCGGGGGCCGCGGGGGCTGCGGAGCGGTCGCGGCGGCGTCGTGGACGGCGCGCTCGTCGCGCCAGTTGGCGAGGGCGTCGGGCGAGGGGCGGTGGGCGTAGCAGACCATGTCGCCCTTGCCCTGGATGGCCAGCAGCCCGCGGCACTCGAAGCTGTAGCGGTCGTGGAGCCTGCGGTGCGTCTCCTCGTTGACCTGCACGCAGCCGGGCGGCCCCGCGTGCTCCATGCGCGAGGCCACGTTGACCGTGTCGCCCCAGAGGTCGTAGGCGATCTTGCGCGTCCCGATGATGCCGGCGACGACGGGCCCCGCGTTGACGCCCACGCGCAGCGCCAGGGGGACCTCGGCGGCGGCGTTGCGCGCGGCCAGCGTGCCCAGCAGCGCGACGCTGAAGCGCATGGCGCGGTCCGCGGGGTCCGCGACGGGCGCGGGCACGCCGCAGGCGGCCATGTAGGCGTTGCCGATGGTCTTGATCTTCTCGACGCCGAACTCGTCGAGCATGTTGTCCCAGACGCTGAAGACGTCGTTGAGCAGCTGCAGCACGCGCTCGGCGCTCATGGCCTCGGTCAGCGCCGTGAACCCCGCGATGTTGGCGAAGACCACGGCCACCTCGGCAAACTGGCTCGCCATCATCGCCGCGCGGCCCCCGGCCCCTGCGGCCCCGCGCGGGCCCTCGGCGACGACGACGCCGCCCGCGCCCTCCTCGGTCTGCTCGGCCATGGCGTTGAGCTGGTCGGCGATCTGCCGCGGGAAGATGTTGAGCAGGAGGCCCTCGGCGCGCTCGCGCTCGTGGCTGAGCTCCTTCTGGTGCTCCTTGATGGCCGTGATGTCGCGGATGAAGAGCGCAGAGGTCACGCGCCCGTGCACGACGCTCTTGCTCACCGAGATGAGCGAGTGGAACAGCGCCCCGGCCCGCGTGCGCAGCACCACCTCGGCCGCCGTCAGCCGCTTGGCCCGGGCCGCGTCGCTGTCGCCGAAGATCTCGTCGAGCAGCGCCGCGTTGGCGCCGACGTCGGCGGGGATGACGACGCCCACGTCGCGCCGCAGGACCTGGTCGGCCGTGTAGCCCGTGATGGCCTCGGCGACGGGGTTGAAGAGCTCGATGACGCGGCTCTGGTTGCAGAGTATCACGATGTCCTCGCACGCGTCCACGACGCTCTTGGTCAGCCGCTGCTGGTCCCGCTCCCGCTCCTCCTCGGTGCCTCCGCCGGCCCCGCTGCCGCCGTCTGCGCCCGGGCCGTCGGCCAGCGCGAAGGTCTCGGCGACGGCGGGGACCGAGAGGAGGACCGTGTGGGGCACGAAGAGCATCATCTTGTATACGTGGGCCACGTCGGCGGCCACAGAGTGCAGCACGTAGTTGGCCGCCACAAAGAGCACGACGACCAGCGGCACGCACGCCGCGAACACGCCCACGATGGCGTCCTCGACGGCCCGCTGGTCCTTTTGGTGCGCGTCCTCGAGGTACTGCAGGTCCTCGAGCAGCCACTCGGTCAGCGTGTCCCGCTGCGCGTAGGGCTCCTCGTAGTACTGCTGCATCGCCTCTGCGTCGGGCATCTCGGTGCTGTTGACTCTGCGCCGTGTGACAGAGCGAGAGAGCGCGTGAGTGAGTGTGAGTGAGAGAGCGGAGGAGGAGGGGATGCGCACAGCTCGCGGAACGAGTTGGCGAAGTTCTGGAGGCCGTCGACGTAGAAGCGGAGGAAGGTGGAGAGGCCGCGGCAGTTGGCGACGGGGACCGAGGGCGGGCAGGGCCGCTGGTACCAGAGCTCGTAGAGGTGCGCGTCCGAGACGATGAGCGAGCGGACGCCCAGCGAGCTGTTGCCGTACTTGAGCGTGCGGTCCGCCGTGATGAAGCGCTGGAAGGACCTGTCGAACAGCGCCACCAGCTGCGCGCGCGTCCACATGGTGCTGTCGCCGACGACGAGCTCCTGCGCCCAGAAGAGCAGCTGCGCGACGGAGCTGACGCGGGCGCCCGCGGCCGCGAGCGTCACGCCGTCGTTGGCGTTGGCCGTCGAGAACCAGAGCGCCAGGGCGAAGATGACGATGCAGGCGGCGACGGCCACGAGGCACGTGACGACGTAGGCCGCGTTGAGGCGCATGAGCGGCGTCACGTGGCCCTTGGCCCGCAGCCACCCGTCGTCGCGTGCCCCGCCGCCGCCGCCTGCGCCGCCCGCCGTGAGCCGCTCGAGCGTGTTGATGACGGCCGACTTGGGCAGCTCCAGGAACATGCGCACGGCCCTCGTCCGCTCCCTGCGCATCTTCAGCACGATGGGCACGTAGAGCACGACCCCCTGCGCTCGCTGGCGTTAGCTGCGCGGCGGCTGGAGAGGCCCTGGGCGCGCACGAAGATGAAGCCGATGGCCATGGCGGCGGGGAAGAAGCCGTAGAGGAAGTACTTGATGCGGGCGGCCTTGTCGTGCGAGAGGTCGCGGTAGAGCGTGGCGAGCGTGCGCAGCTCGGTGACGAAGACGGTGACCGAGTTCTCGACGGCGAAGCGGAAGTCGAGGCGCGTCTCGAGCTGCCCCGCGGGGGCGCTGAGGTTGCAGGCGACGCGGAACGCGTTGAGCAGCATGCAGCCCGCGTCCCAGAGCGGCATCACGCGCGTGTTGTAGAAGCCCCTGCTGAAGTTGGCGTAGTCGAGCGCCACGTACCTCCGCAGGCTCACCGACGGCTGCGCCCAGAACGCCGCGATGCTGGGGTCCGCGCCGCTCTTGACGAACATGCTGTTGATGCTCTCCTGGAACAGCTCCGCCTTGGCGGCGACCATCGCGCAGTCCCCTCGCGGCGCGGCTGCGGTGGCGTTGAGCTGCGCGTGCTGGTAGGCGCGGAGGTAGAGGGCGGCCTCGGTGGAGCGCAGGCGCGTGGTGACGCTGCGGGACATGTCGATGAGCGTCGACTGGAACGTGTCCATCGAGGCCGCCGTCGAGGCGTACATCATGGCGGTGCCGCAGACGCAGGCCGTCACCGTCGCCAGCATCAGCCCGCGCATGGCCCCCGCCGTCGTGCTCCCCGCCCCCTCGATCTTCCTGCGCGCCGTCCGCATGCGCGCCGCCCGCTCGGCCTGCGCGGTGCCCGCGGACCCCGCAGAGATGAGCGACGCCGCGCTCTTGTAGCTCCCGCCCGACTCGGACGCCTTCTCCTCCTCCTCGGCCGCCGCCTTGGCCGCCCCAGACGCCTCGGGCGCGTCGCCTGCGTCGCCTGTGTCGCCGGCGTCGCTGTCGGCTGCGCCCGAGACGACGATGGCGACCTTGGTCCTGCGGACGGTCTTCTTGGACGAGGCCATGGTCCTGGGGCTGTGCCTGCGCTGCATCCTGCGCTCCTGCTTCTTCTGCAGCCTGTGCTGGTCCTCCTCGAGCTGGTCCGCGACGATCAGCGCCTGGTCTGCCCCCTCGCTGTCGTTCTTGAGCTCCGAGAGGTGCTTGGCGTAGGCCCTCAGCGCCCTGCGGCATTGCAGTCAGCGCAGAGGGCGAGTGGAGAGAGAGAGAGGCGCACGCGACGCTGTAGGGGTTGTCGCGGATGACCGACTGCAGGACGTCGCGGGCCTTGGCCTCGTGCTGGGCGGCGCTGCGGGCGAGGCGCAGGAGCTCCTCGACGTCGAGCGTGTCGGCCTGGCTGCGGCCCAGCGTCTGCCAGAAGCGCACGCACGAGGCCTTGCAGCGCTCGTGCTCCTTGCGCGCCCCCGCGAGCTCGACCTGCACCTCCTCGCGCGCCTGCTCGCGCGCCACGGTGCCCAGCGCCCCCTGCAGCGCGCTGGCGATCAGGAACTCGGTGTCGGGCGCCGTCCGCAGGCGCCGCGCGGTCCGCAGGTGCTGCAGCGCCGCCGCGGGGTCGCAGGCGACCTCGACAAGCACGAGCGCGCGCATGAGCGGCAGCCACGCCTCGTGCGCGTAGTCCTGCTGCGCGCACTCGAGCGCCTCGAGCGCCCGCGGCAGCAGCGTCGCGGCCTCCTGCCCGCGGGCCCCGAACGCCCGCTTGACGCCGTGCAGGACGTGCGCGGGGCCCTTGAACGCGAGGCCGCGCTCGGGGATGGGGTCCGTCACGATGCGCTCCATCGCGCGCTGGCGCAGCAGCAGCGCCACGAACCCCGCGGCCCCCGCGGGCACCAGCACCGCGCAGGCCACGGCGAAGGGCAGCACGCTGGCGCCCCGCAGCAGCGACCCCGCCAGCTGCGCGGCAGCCGCGGCGCTGAGCGCGGAGGCCAGGGCGCCGGCGGCGCAGTTGGAGAGCTTGCGCCAGAAGGGCAGCAGGTGCCAGAGGGCGCCCAGCAGCGCCAGCGCGCACAGCAGCGAGGCCAGCGCGTGGCCCCACGACCGCGCGTGCGGCATCCACGCCCGCGTGGCCGACAGCGCCAGCTGCGCCCCCGCCAGCACGACCTGCAGCCGCGGGTGCATCGTCGCCAGCGCCCCGCAGTGCGGCATGAACTCGCCCACGCTGCACGGGCACAGGGGCGTCAGGGCCAGAGCCGAGGGGAGGGCAGGGGACACCGGGGCGGGGGGCGCACAAGAACGACGCAAAGGCCGCGTTGGCGACGAGCAGGAGGAGCGCCACGGCCCCGATCGCGAGCCCCGCGGTGTCCGCGGCGTCGGCGAGCTCTGCGAGGGGGTCCAGCCCGTGCGTGAGCGCCCGCGAGTGCCCTCGGCGCTGGGAGGCCAGGGAGGCCACGGGGGAGCGCACCGCAGAAGGCCCAGAAGGCTATGGGGAAGACGAGGGCGGGGAGGGCGTCGAGGCAGAGGCGCCACGCGGCCATCGCCCTCGCGGGCCTCGCCACAGCGCCCCCCGACGCGGCCACCGAGCCCACGGCCACGCGCGTGGCCCGCCAGCACCGCCACACGTTCCACGCGCCCAGCGCCGCCGCCAGCAGCCCGAACGCGAGCCCCGCGGCCGCAGCGGCCCTGTTGGCGCCCCCGTCGAGCGCCGGGGCCCGCACGATCGCCAGCCAGCGCGCGGCGGCTGCGAGCGACCCGGGGGCCACGGCCGCCGTCTGCTCGAGGGGCAGCGAGAGGAGCTGCGCGCAGACGAGGGCCGCAGCGGCGGGGCGGAGGCCGCGGAGGCCGCGGTGGGCGTTGGCGGCGAAGGCGGCCTGCTGGAGGACGCTGTAGCCCGCGCGGGCCGCCGAGGTGGTCGTCGAGGAGGCGTCGGTCCAGACCGTCGTGGCGTCCGAGGTCACGACCGACGAGGCCGCGGCGCCCAGCACGGAGCCCTGGGCCTCGTCCCAGACGCCGCCCTCCGCTGCCTGCTGTGCCGCCTCCTGCTGCTCCTGCTGCTGCTGCGCTGCTGGGGGAGCGGACATGGTACAGGGCGCTCTGTGCGGCGTGTGCGCGTGTGACTGCGTTATATTAAGGCCGGCAAGGCGGCGGCGTGTCCGGGGGCTATTTCGGGGCGCAGGCCCCGGGTGCCCGGTTGCCCTGATCGGGGCAACCGAGAGAGCAGATCGACCAAAGTGGAACTCCGAACACGGCGCTGCTGCACCCCTCTTCTTTGTGCCTCTGCCGCGGGCGGCGGTGTGTGGGATGGGGGCCTGCGGGGGAGGGATGGCAGGGGCAGGCGGCAGGCGGCAGCCCTGGCCGCTGGGCGGGTCCTCAGCCGATGGGCTTGATCTGCGCCGAGATATTTTGTGCGGAACATTCGGTGAGATTCCGGAATCGCCCCCGTATGCCCGATCGGGGCATCTGTGCACCTTGAAGTGCAGGGCGATCAGGCTGAACACAAAGCACTTGAGGTCCTGCACCAGGTAGTAGAACGTGCGCAGGCCCTCGGGGTCCTGCGCCTTCTGCACGTCCAGCAGCGACCCGATCTTCGACGTCTGCGCCGCAGGTGATCCGACGTTCAGGGGAAAAGATACGGGGATCTCCGGGGGTCAATTGAATCGGGCACCACAAAGGAGATGTGCTGGTCGCCGATGACGACCTCGAGCTCCTGCTTGCCCTCGCGGTCGGCCGTGGGCCAGAGGTTGTCGTCGGCCTGCATGATGTTGCTCGCCTCGACGATGCGCTTGAGCTCGTCCAGCACCGCCCTGCTCACGTACGCTGCGGCCACCCATCCCCCACGCCACGTCGGCACCACGTCGCATCACGCAGAACAGAGAGAGCGGGGGCACGTCAGCGATCCTGAAGCGAGTGGACGTGGCAGGTGCCTGCGTTGACGTGGCGCTGCTATCAAAATCGCGTCGCATCGGGGGAGGACAGCACTGCACAACAAAAGAGAGAGAGAGAGATGAGGGCAGGGGGTATACTAAGACGTGCCCTTCTTGCGGATGATGACCTCGTTCTTGTACTTGCTGTTGTTGCCGTAGCGCAGCTCCCCGTTGGCCCGGAACTCAAACTCCAGGAACTCGTGCCCGAACTTCCCGATGTGCCCCACGCTGTGCCGGTGCCGCGCGTGCACGCGCCCGTGTGAGTGTGCCGCGCGTGTGTGTGTACCGCGTGTGCGGAGTGCCCGCCACTGCAGACGCCAACGCAGAGAGGAGGCGGGGAGGAGCCACGCGCGGGGCACGAGGTGTGGGGGGGACGCACTAGTAGCGCACGAAGAAGTCGTCGTTGCTCATCTCTGTTGCGCAGCGGGGCTGAGGCGACAAGAGCGCGCGCAGACTTTTCGGGGGGAGGTCGCCACGTCACGCATGTATCTGGGGAGATACGCGTATCATGAGGCCGGGATAATCAAACAGCGCGGTGGCCGTCACTGCGCAGCGGCAGCGGCGGCGGCGCAGAGCGGGCCAGCGCCGACGAGCAGGAGCAGGAGCGGAGGAGGAGAAGAAGGAGGAGATAGAAGGAGGAGGAGGAAGGATGGGCGAGGAGCGGGAGCGAGGGTGGGGGGCGGGGCGAGCGACGCGGGCGATCAGCGGGGCGGAGCTGCGGGGGCTGTTCCCGGGGCAGGCCGAGGCCGCGGGGCGCCTGGACCTGTCGCGGGAGCTGAGCAGCGAGGACTACGGGCTGCTGCACATGCTGCTGAGCAACGCCCTCCAGGAGCTCATCTCCCTGCGGCCGCCCCCCTCCTTCTCTGGTGCCCTCTCTCTCCCCATGCCCCCTCTGCTCCCCTTCTGCTCCCCCTTCTGCTCTCTCTCTCTCGTGTGCTGCTGCTGCTGTGGGGCTGCTCCGCTGCGTCCTCTGCGCTCCTGTGCTCCTGTGCTGGGAGGGGCCAATGCTGCGTGCGGTCTGCTGCGGTGCTCTCCCTGTGCTGTTCTGTGGGGCGCGTTGTCTGCTGCTCCTCCTCCTGAGGCGGGCGTGTGGTGCGCAGCAGGCCTCGGTGCCCCTGTTGCCTCTGCCTCGTGGGGTGTGGGCGTGTGGACTTGCCCTCCTGCGCACACCCGCAGCTGAGCAGTTGCGGTGGGCTAACGCAGGGGGGTGTGTCCCTCTGGCGGGGGAGCAGAGGCGGAGGTGGACCGGGGGCTGCTGTTCCTGTACGACGCGCGGTGCGAGGAGTACCTGGCCGACGGCATCGAGTGGAAGCAGAGCAAGATGGCCGTCAAGCTGGTCGTGCAGTGCGAGGACACGGGCCACTTCCGCCTCAAGAACCGCAAGGCGCAGCCCGGCACCCCCGTCATGCGCCGCCAGACCTGGCAGGGCAGCCCCTCGTGCGAGGGCTGGCGCCGCCACGAGTACCGCCTCGTCGTCCGCGAGCAGTTCTTCAACCCCACCCCCGACGGCGGCATGCGCGAGTGCCGCCAGCTCATCCTCCAGCCCCACCCCTGCCTCGTCCACTACTTCCGCAAGCACCCCCTCCAGCAGCAGCCCAGCCTGCCCCCTGTGGCCCCCGCGGCCCCTGCGGCTGCTGGCGACGACCAGCCCGACAGGGAGAGGGCCCAGCGCAGCCTCAAGCGGCGCAAGCCCTCGGCCACCCCGCAGCAGCTCCTGCAGCAGACGCAGCAGCAGCAGCAGCAGCAGCAGCAGCAGCAGCAGGGGGAGGAGGTGCTGGTGCTGCCCGGGGGAGGGGAGGCGCCCGAGGTGGTGTCGCTGCCGGCGACGACGGAGATGCCCATCATGATGCCCGACGTGGCCGAGAGCGCCGTGGCCGCCGTGCAGGCCAGCGCGCCGTCGTCGGGGCACTGCTGCGAGCGCACGCGCGTCATCGCCGTCGTCGACGCCTTTGCGGGCGCCGGCAGGCTCACGTGCGTCTTTGGCGCCGCCAACGTCCCCGCCGACGAGCTCCGCCCGGGCGTCTTCTGCTTCGACACGCCCGCCCGCGAGACCCCGGGCATCATCTTCTGGTGGCTCGTCCCCCGCCCCTCTGCAGCCGCAGGGTCCCCAGCGGCGGCTGCAGCGTCCCCAGCGGCAGCAGCGGGGGTGGGCAAGTGCAAGTGCAGCGCGCCGACGGCGTTCTACCTGCTGCCGTCGACGGAGCGGGGGTTCCTGTCGCTGACGGGGAGCAACCTGGGGGCCAACGCGGGGGCGGCGCAGATGGTGCAGCACTTCAGGCACTGCGTGCAGGAGCTGGACCTGTCGCAGAACGGGCTGAGCGACTGCGACCTGCTCGAGGGGTTCTACAACCTGACGACGCTGATCCTCGACTCCAACAGGATACACAGCGACTCGCGGCTGCCGCGGCTGCCGCGCCTGCGCGTGCTGACGGTCAACAGGAACCAGATCGGCAACCTCGAGCGCTGGGTCGACAACCTCGCCGCCGCCTGCCCCGCCCTCCAGTACCTCAGCATGCTCGACAACATCGCCTGCCCCTTCCCCCTCGGCCAGCCCCACCACTACTACAACTACAGGCACACTCACACTCACTCTCCCTCACACACACACTCTCTCTGTGACGCACAGCTCACTTTGCTCCTCCCCTGCGCGCAGGATCTACGTGCTGAGCCGCCTGCCCCACCTGACGCAGCTCGACTCGACAGAGGTGGCCCCCGAGGAGCGCAGGCACGCGTCGTACCTCGTGCCCGAGCAGCCCGAGCCAGAGCAGCCCGAGATCAAGCACGAGGCCCACGAGGCCCACGCGCAGCAGCAGGAGGCAGCGCAGCCGCCCCAGCACGCCCAGCACGCCCCGCAGCAGCAGGCGGAGGCGGTGGAGGAGCCGGAGGAGGAGATGGTGGCGGGGGAGCAGGCGCTGCAGGGAGTGCAGGAGGAGCTGCAGCTGCAGGGGGACCCCCTGGCGCTGTCGCCCCTGGCCGAGAGCTTCATGGCGTCGGGCTTCGGGGGCAGCCCCCTCTCGTTCTTCATGGAGGACTCGCAGCAGCAGCAGCAGTGCAAGCGTAAGTAACCCCCGCACGTGCCTCGCCCTGTCCACAGCCCCAGCACCCCCGTCCCGTGTACGAGAGAGCCCCACACGCAACACGCACCACTGCCCCCACATCCCCCCACAACCTGCCCGTATAGCTAACAGTGAATCGAGTCTTTAGTAGCCCAGCAGAGTAGCACACACAGCAGAGGAGAGGAGCCCGAGGGCCAGGCGCGCGTGTTGTGCTCCGCATACGAACTCTGTTCTGTGCGTTGTTGTGGTGGTTATTTTTCATGGCAGACAACAACACCCGGCCTGCTGCCCTGCGCGGTGCGCGCGGCAGGCGCGGCGCTCCCTCAGACGTCGATGGGCACCGCGCGCATCGTGATGCTGCCGTGCTGCTTGGAGGGGTTGAGCACGTCGACGCCCTTGCTCTTGCTGCCCGCGGCCTCTGCGGGGGCGGCCATCTCGCTGCTCCCCGCGGGCGCCGCTGCTGCCGCCGCCCTCCTCTTGTGCACGTAGACGGCCGTCCCCACGGCCGCCCCCGCCAGGGCCGCCACCCCGGCGACCGCGCAGGCCGCCGCGATGCCGCCGATGGCGCCGGCGCTAAGGCCGCCGGCGGCGGCAGCTGCCGGGGCAGCGACGGCGGCCCAGGCGGTGAAGTAGGTGGCGGCGGTCTGGGCGTTGGCGCTGGCGAGCTTGGCGCTGGCGGCCGACTCTGCGTTGCCGCTCTGCTCGACGTCCATGCGGCAGGCGGCGAGGAAGTCGCCCGAGAGCCCCGCGCAGGCGGCGGCGGCGACCTCGGCGACGGCGCGGGCCTCGGCCGGGGAGCGGAGGAGCTGGGCCGAGCGGCGGACGGGGCTGCCCGGGGGGCACTTGGTGAGCTGGAGCGTCGAGTTGCCGGCGCAGATGCCGTAGATCTCGAGGTCGAGGTAGGGCCCCGTGGTCTTGTCGTTGTCGACGAGGTAGACGGTGACGAGCTCGCCGGCGCTGCTGACGATGCTGAGGCTCTTGAACTGCGTGTCCATGCCGTTGATCGACTTGACGCCTGTGCTGAAGATGTAGCCCTTGGGCGCAGACGACCTGTCCAGCGCGCTGAAGTTGGCCGGCGTGATGACGAACGTGCGCCCGCCCAGCACGAGCGTCACGTTGGCGAGGTAGGTGACCATGGCCTGCGGCGGGGCGTCGGCGCCGGCCGAGATGTGCATGGCGGTGCTCTGGTAGAGCGTCGCGAACTCCTTGTTGCCGCAGACAAACTGGTTGCTCCACTTCTGCGCGGTGATCATGCCCATGTGCGGGTCGCCGTACGACTGGAAGTAGCACTGCGGCACGTCCGAGTTGCACAGCGCCGGGTCGTACGTCTCCTTGACGGCGCCCATGGCCATGGCGAAGTCCCCGCAGGCCGCCGTGTGGCACGCCAGGTAGTTGAACACGCACGTGCAGTTGTCGACGCACGCGCAGTTGGCCGCCCGCCTGCCCCTGGCCTCGTCGCGCCTCAGGTAGATGATCTCGCTGTCGCTCGTGGGCACGTCGTCGCCGTCGCTCTCGGTGCACTCGCAGTTGCAGTTGCAGGAGCCGTCGGCGCGCAGGAGGCCGCGCTTGAGGTAGACCTCGTCGCCGGCGCACGTGCACGTCTGGGCCACGGGCGTGCGCTTCCAGTAGACCTGGCGCCCCATGCACTTGTCCAGCTCGAACTGGCACCGCTCGATGTCGGCCGAGTGGCCCTCGCACGCCGTCTGCAGCGCCCCCGCGAGGCCCAGCCCCGCGACCAGCACCACGAGCACCGTCGCCTTCTGCATTCTGTGCTCTGTTGCTGCTACTATTATTATTATGCTCTGCGATGTGCCCCCAACGCTCTGCGGGCTCTGGTTTCTTTAGCAAAGTGCAGTGACCGGGGTCCGTTGTTCACTAACGCCTGATCTTCGCTGCACCCCCGCTGGACCTCGGCCCGCTTGGGGCAACGCCCCCGCCTCCACTGAACGTGCACGGAAAAGCCAGTGCGGTGCCTTCCCGCTTCCCCGGGAGGCCGCACCCCCGCTGCGCACTCGGCGTTCGCTGGGAGGGCGTCTGCGCACGGCCCACCGCCGTGCTCTGCGGGGGCAGAGGGGCGCGGGGGGTGCCCGGTGGTTCCGGGAACAAGAGGGCACCGTTTGGATGACCTGTTATGGGGTGCATTGCGGAGTGTTTCTCCCCACCCCGCAACCAGTCATCCAGTCGTTCATTCATGCCTCAGCAGCCCCACAGTCCTCCGGAGCCCCCAACGGCTCCCTTCTCGCTGACCAGCCCGCTGACTCGCGCGGGCTCAGCCCCCAGGACGCCGGGGAAGGGGCAGCGATGCTTGGGCGGGGAGGGGCAGCGCCCAGGCACCGCTGCGCACAAGGAGCAGCAAACAAGCGGATTTCCGCAAATGCACCACGTTCTCTCTTGGAGCGTGCGCCTCTGCGCCCAACAGGCAACACCCTAGTCCAAAAGTGAAATTCGGTTTGGGGGCCTGGCGGTTGTGCACCAGCGTGCAGTACCAAATCGCTATTCAGTCCTCTTCAAATAAGCGTGCCCCGCCGCAAACCGCCTGGCGGCAATCCAAAATGGAACTCAGGATCTTTCTTGGCGTTTTCCTCTCCTACTGCGCCTAGAAGATCTTCCCCGGGGTTCATTCCGCCACAAGGTCAGGCATGCGTCACGCAAGGCCGCAGCCACGCGACCGTCTGCTACGCCAGAGCCGCGTCACAAAGTGCTCGTGGTGTTCTGACTTGGGGTGGGGCCACCGAGCACACACAGACACAGAGACACAGAGCACCTTTGCGATGCGAGCAGACCAAAAGCGCCTCTGTTGCCAAAGCGTGGGGAGTGTGGACAGCGGCAGCAGGGAAGCGGGCGGGGGGGGGAGCTCAGCGGCTGAAGATGTCGGCGGTGAACTTGGTGTAGTCGTAGGTGCCCTGCTCTGGGCCGGCGGGCATGGCCTTGAGGAGGTAGGCGACCGTCTCGGCGGGGAAGTTGTTCTTGAGCTCCTCCTCGGTGACCCAGCCCTTGCCGTTGGCGATGACGCCGAACGACTCCTGGATCTCGCTCTGCGACGACGAGTCGGCCAGGCGGCTCTGCATGTACGTCACGTAGCCCTGGAACGGCAGCTGGCCGTTCTGGCCGTGCTTGGCAAAGACGGCGGCGACGCCCTCGTCGGTGAGGTCCTCGCCGAGCGACGAGAGGCAGGCCTTGAACTCGAGCGGGCCGAAGAAGCCGTCGTTGTCGTGGTCAAAGTGCTGCCACGACTCGCGCAGCTCCTGCAGCTGCTCCTCGCTGACCTGGCTGCCCTTCTTGCTCTCGATGGCGCTGCTCAGCAGCGCGCGCTTGTCCTCGACCATCTTGCCCGCCTGCCGCAGCTTCACCTCGAGGTCCTGGAACGACAGCTTCGTGTGCGGGTTCTCCACGATCTGCTGGTCGATCAGCGCCTGGTTCGTCGCCGCCAGCTCCTCCAGCGCCCCCTGCCGCCCCGCCAGCGCGTTCCCGATCGCGCTCAGCTGCCCCAGCTGCGCCTCGGGCTCCCCCGACGTCTCCGCGATCGCCCGCAGCTGCTCGTCCAGCTCCGCGTCGAGCTTGTTCGCCTTGGCCGCGAACTCCACCCTCAGCTCCTCGTGGCCTGCGCACACAGGGGGCCGTCAGCACAGCGCCGGGCACAGCAGGACAGGGCAAGGCAGGGCTGAGGGCGCACTCGACTGCTTGGCGGACTCGGCAGCGAGCTCCTGCTGGCGCGTGGCGATGAGCCCCGCAGAGGCCTCGTAGAGCGACTGCGCCTCGGCGAGCGTGAGCTCGGCCAGCGGGTTCTCGGCGCCCGCGAGCTGCGCGTCGATCTCGGCGAGCTTGGCGAGGTCGCCCTGGGCCGCGTCGCGGTCGGCGCTGACGCCCGCGAGCTTCGCCTCGAGGGCCTGGACGTCGGCGACGCTCTTGGCGACGATGGGGACCGTCGTGGCCTCGTTGACGCGCACGAGCACGCGGTTGAGGTCGCCGGCCACGCGCGCCGCCTCGATGCGCTGCCCCTCGATGCGCTCGTGCTCGGCAAACTGCGCGAGGCGCGCCTGCAGCTTGTGCTTGCTCTCGAGCTCGTCCTCGAGCGTCGCCAGGTAGTTCTTGCTGAACGCCTGGAACTGGCTCCACCGCGTCCTCAGGATCTGCGCACGCGCCGCAACCGCACAGCAGTGTCAGAGAGAGGAGGGGAACCCTCGGCCGTCGGCGCGCACGCTCATGTTGAGGTCCGTGTGGGCGTTGTGGCTGATGCCCATCGCCCGCATCTCCTGGTCGAGCTGGTCGATGCGCGCCAGGCGCTGCTCGCCCTCGGCGGCGGCCGCGATGGCCTCGTTGGCCTTGGCGATGTGCTCCTCGGGCTCGCCCTCGCCCGCGCCCGCGCCCGCGACGGCCTTCTTGCAGGCGGCGATGAAGTCGACAAACTCCTGCGCGGCCTCGGCGAACTCGACGCGCCTGCTCTCCATCTCCTCCTGCCGCTGCAGCTCCTGCGCGTGCGCCGCCACGCGGGCCGCGTAGAGCTCGGCGACAGCCTGCCTGCGGGCCTCGACGTCGGCGACGGTGAGCACCGTGTACCTGTTCTCGCTGACGCCCAGCTCCGCCAGGCGCTGCGCAGCCGCGTCGACCTCGGCCTTGCGCCGCGCGTACTCGGCGTCGAGCCGCGCCTCGCAGGCCGCCAGCGTCTCGGCGTAGGCGCGCACGGCCTCGAGCGTGTTGCCGAAGTTGTGGTCGCGGGCCTCCTCGGCCTCGTCCTGCAGCCACCGCGTCGCCCCCTTGGCCGCCCGCGCGAACTCGCGCATGGCCGCGTCGACGTCGCGCTGGCGGGCCAGCTCGGCCTCGAGGCGCGCGTTGCGCTGCGCCGCCGTCGCGCGCAGGCCCTCGAAGAGCGCCGCGGCGCCCTCGGCCCTCTGCGCGACCTCTGCGCTGCGCTCGTAGCGGTCGCCCGCGAGCTGCTCGGCCAGGCGGCGGAGCTCCTCGAGGGCCGGGGCCGCGGCCTCGATCTCCTGGGCCGAGGCGGCGACGAGCTTGAGGCGCACCTGCACCTGGTCGGGCGAGTCGAACTGCTCGGCCTCGGTGGCCGCGAAGAAGGCGCTCTTCTTGGCGGCCCACTGCTCAAACGCCGCCGCCTTGTGCTCGAAGACGGCCACGAGGCCGCGCAGCTTGAGCTGCCGCTGCAGCTCCGCGATGACCGCCTGCTCGCGCCCGCGCTCGGCCTCCTCGAGCTCGGCCCAGCGCGCCGCGATGTCGGCGACGCCGAGGCCCGCGCCCGGCACGAAGGCGGGGCGGCCCAGCGAGCGGAGCTTGAGGCTGATGTTGTGGTGCAGCTGCTCGACGGCGAGCTTCTCGGCCGTCCGCGGGGGCTTGTCGGCGCGCTTGTAGTCGTAGAAGGCGGCCACGCCGGCCTGCGCCCCCGCCAGCGTGTTGTCGAACTCGCGGCTCTGCATGGCGGCCGTCCGCTCGGCGACCCAGCGCAGCAGGGCCTCTGCGCGGGCCGCGTAGTCCGCGCGGAGCTGGTCGTTGGCCTGCGTGACGCCGAGGACGCGGGCGATGCGCCGGGCGGCCACGTCGAACTGCGACTGCGAGGCAAAGTAGTGGAACCACTCGCTGATGTACGTCATGACCGAGCGCTCGTCGGGGCGCGCCGTGTCGACGAGGTCCTCGACGTCGAGCAGCCGCGGGATGCCCAGCTGCTGCTCGGCGATGCTGAAGGCCAGCTCGAGGTTCTGGCGCGCGTTGGCCTTGTCGAGGGCCGCGTAGTCGAGGCAGCCCGGGCGGTGCGCGTGCAGCAGCGCGCAGAAGGCGAGGCCGTCGACCCACGACGTCGTGAAGTTGTCGACCTTGACGTCGCGGTAGCCCGCCGTCTTGCGCTGGCACCAGAGCAGCAGGCCCTCCTTGGCGCTCAGCTCCTCCACGCTGATGCCCTTGATCTGGTAGTCCAGGATGATGCTCCACAGCATCCCCAGTATCATCTTCTGGTCGTGGTCCGCCAGGTCTGCCCGGGTGAAGGGATGGGTGCGTGCGGCGAGTCAGTTGCTTTGGCCCGCGGTTAGGCTTGGGGGGTGAGGGTTAGGGTTAGGGTTAGGGTCTGGGTTCGGGAAACCCTAACCCTAACCCTAACCATCTGGTGGTGCAGGTGCAGTTTCGGATCGCGATAGATCGGAGAGAAGGGAGAGGGAGGAGGGAGGAGCGTGCGGGTGGGCTTGAGGAAGTTGGTCTTGACGCCGGCCTGCTTCTCGAGCATGTCGAGGGCGAGGTTGATGTTGTCGATGAGGTGGGGGCGCATGCGGGGGGTCTTGTTGTAGCGCGAGGGCATGGGGATGCGGTACAGCGCGTGCACCAGCTGCATCAGCAGTATCCTGCGTTCAGCCACGCGGCCAGCGTCAGTGCCAGTGGTGTGCTGCTGCTGCTGCTGCTGCTGTGGTCTGCGCACCCCGTCTCAAAGTCGACGTCCGAGTCGGCGATGAGCTGGCTGCTGCGCCCAAAGGTCTTGGCCAGGTGGTTGTTGCACCACTTGGTGAACGTCTGCGCGGGTGCCCCCCCCCCTGTCAGCACCCCTGCGGTGTGCGATGCGGTGCGGTGTGGTGTGGTGTGGTGTGGTATTCTGTTCTTTTGTGTGCAGCAGCGGTGCCGTTGCGTTGCCGTTGCCGTTGCGTTGTCTTTGTGCGGTGCTGTGCTCGTGTGTGTGCCCTGTGCCCTCTGCTCTGCCCCTGTGTGCCTCGCGGGTGGGGCGCACCTTCTTCTGGGTGGCAGCCCAGGCTGAGGCCAGCTCGGCGTCGCTCTTCTTGAGGCCCTCGGTCATGGTCTTTGGTCGTTGGGTTTCTCTTTGCTTTTGTGTTGTGTGCTCTTTTTCTGCCCCCGTGCTCCTTTTTGTGCCGTTGGCTCCGCAGATATTTCGTGACTCACACGTCACCCGAATCCCCCAAATCCACTCGAATCCACTCCCGATATCTCTCTCCTGGGCCTCATCCTCGCCCACGGGTTTGGCTGCCCAATTCCCCCGGGCAAGTGCAGGCGCAACTTAGAGGGGAACACAGGCGGGCACTCGGGAATCTGCTCAATTGATTTTGGAGCACAGGGCTGTGCGCCAGGCGGGGACGATGGCCCAGTGCTCCCACTGTCCACGTGTAGGTGACGTCCGTGTCGACGTTGGCGCGGCCCTCGTCGTCGCCGCAGGCCACCAGGCAGCGCCAGTTGTGCATCGTGCGGAAGCCCCGCGCTAGTGTCGACGTCGCCAGTCGTCTGGGCAGCAGCTGTCCCACCACGCCTCCACGTCTCCACGCCCCTGTCCGGCGTCATCGTGCACGCACGCAGAGGTCGCCGGCAAACATGTCCGCAGCCACGAAGACCCACCGCACCCTACGCCTGCAGCATCAATTGAACGGGTCAATAAACTAGAATCCAAGCTTAGGAGGGCGGACGGCATCAATTGACGGGGCAGACAGCCGCGGCGGGGCAGGCGAAGGAAATCCAATTGAACGGGGAAAACCAGCTGCCGCGAGAGCACACTGCGCCATTTTTGGGAGCAGCCGCCATGAGCACCACCGAGGAGGACACCTGCCAGCACCCGCGGCCCCAGCCCCAGCCCCAGCCCCCATCCCGCACGCCACGGCCCCCCTCGGCCCACGCGGACGCCGGCGCCCCCCCGAGCAGGAGCGCGCGGGCCCTGGGGCGCGCGGGGCAGTGGGCAGCGGCGGGTGGCCTGGCAGCAGCGGCGCTGGCGGCAGCGAGCAGCGCGCTGGCGGCGGGCAGCGTCGTGCTGGCGACGCTGGCGACCATGGGGAGCGGCGAGGCCGCGGTGCTGGACGCGTGGCCCGTGTACCTGTGCCACGCCCTCGTGGGGCTGCTGGGCCTGCACGTGGCCACCGTGGGCCGCTCGCACAAGATCGCCCTGCCCTACATCGCTCTCTACGTCCTCGCCCTCGCCCAGAGGTCTCCGCTCCCCCGCCAGCGCCAGCGCCAGCGCACTGACGCCAGCCGCACGCACGCAGCGCCGCGTGCCTGTGGATCAGCATCACGCTGCGCGACGCCGCGCAGAGGGCGTGCGCTCACGGCACCGACGCGGGGCTCTGCCGCCGGCACCCGCAGCTGCGCCAGGCCGTCAAGAGGCTCGTCCTGCCCTTTGTCGCCGAGATGGCCATGATGCGGCCCCTCGTCTCCCTCACCGTCCGCTCCCTCCCCCGCAAGCTCTGCGCCCCGCCCCAGCAGCCGCCCCGGGCCCCGCGCCGCGCAGCCCCTCCGCCGCGCTGAGGGCAGGACCCAGGGGAAGGGTCAGGGGCTCCGCTCTCCCGGCCTGTCCAGGTTAAAGAAGCTGTGTTGCGTGTGTGTGGTGTGTGCAGCGCGCTGCCTGCCTGCTGTGCTGCTGTGCTGCTGTGCTGGGGGGCGGGTCAGAGCTGCGGGGCCGACGAGGCCGCGGCCTGGCACTCGGCGACGAGGGAGGCCAGGATGCCCGCCGCGCGCTCCAGCAGCTCCTCGGGCGAGTCGCGCAGGGGCAGCACGCGGACGCGGCCGCGGACGCCGACGGCGCGGCCCGTGAGGATGCAGCGGACCTCCCCGGGGCTGCGCTCGACGCGGGCGACGTCGCGGATGGCGGCCATCCAGTCGACCTGGGCGGCGGCGGGGTCGCTGGCGAACGAGGGCAGGCCCGCGGCGTCGGGCCCCAGCGGCTGCGGCATGTGCAGCACAAAGAGGTGCGCGCGGCTGACGAGGACGACGCGCTGCATGGCGGGGACCTCTGCGTGGAAGACGTACTGCTCGCCGCGGAACTTGCCCTTGGAGAGCGTCCAGAGCAGCGTCTGCCCCAGCGAGAGGTGCGCGTCGTAGGGCAGCAGCGCACCGCCCGGCGACAGGTAGCGCGGGTTGCGCACGCGCGCGGCCTTGGCGTCAAAGTAGGTCGCCGTGTTGCGGATGCCCTTGGCCGTCTGCGTTGCCAGGTCCAGCACGCCCACCGTCGGCTTCATGGCCACGCCCACGACGCCCTTGCCCAGCCCCTTGATCAGCCCCTGCAGCCCCTCCCGCTGCGCCCCCTTGATCGGCTCCGTCTGCCCCGCGAGCACGCGCGCACACGCACGCGCACGAGCACCGCAGTGTCAGCAGCGCGGCTGCGAAGGGGCGAGGAGGCGCACGACGACGCCCGTGAAGCCCCGGAAGACGCCCTTGCCAAAGTCCTTGGCGCCGAAGAGCAGGCCCTCGCCCACGTGCTTGGGGTCCTTGGTGGCCAGGCAGTGCCCCCGCTGGTAGTCCCCGTCCAGCGACATCAGCGCAACTGCCCACGCAGACGCAGCACAGAGCACGCGCGGCGATCAGCAAGGCGAGCAGTGGCAGTGTTGCCGGGCTGTGGCTGGGGCGCACTCTTGCCCAGGCTGCCGAGGAGCTTGCTGCCGCTGTTGAAGATGCCCACGACGTTGTTGCGCACAAAGCTCTGCGTCCCCTGCACAGCGCGCTCAGAGGTGGGGTGCCAAGGACAGCGCGTGCCTTGCTGAGGCCGCGCGCAAACTCCTCGGGGCTCTTGATGAGGCCGATGGCGGGCTCGTAGAAGAAGTCGCAGAGGCCCTTGCCGCAGAAGTTCCAGAGCATGAGCGGCGCCCCCAGTATGTCGAGCCCCAGCACCAGCCCGTACAGCTGCGGCCAGGCCAGTCAGCAGGCGACGGTGGGGGGCACGCAGGGGGAGAGCAGCGCACCTGCTGGAGAACCTGGTTCTCGTAGTAGCGGCGGATGGTGAGGAGCAGCTGGTGCATGGGGAAGAAGGGGTGCTCCAGCATCAGCGCGCTCAGCGTCAGCGGCGCGGCCTCGACGCCCATCAGCGAGAGGCCGCCCAGCAGCTGCCGCAGCGGGTTGGCCAGCGCTCCGGGCGAGTCGGGCGCCTCGTCGACGCCCGGCGAGAAGCTGAACTGCACCTTGACGGGGTTGAGGTGCAGCAGCTCGAAGTAGACCATCCTGTTGCCCGCCACGCCCCCGGCCCCGGGGCTCTCCAGCACGTCAAACGTCAGCGGCACCGCGGCGCTCTCGGGCGCGATCGACATCAGGAACTCCAACAGCCGGTTCCTGAGGGGCTCTGTGTCAGGGCACGGATGCAGACGCGGGCACGACGCACAGCAGCGTCTCGTCGACGCAGAGGACGAGCTCGCGGACGAGCACCGCAAAGTACTTGAAGAGGACGACGTCCTGCGAGACCTGCTTGGAGCGCACGACGCTCATGCGGAACACCTGCTGGTCCGGGGCGGCCGCGGCGCTGCTGCTGCTGCTGCTCTCGGCGGGGGCCGCGCTGGGGGCCCTCTCGGCGGCGCAGAGCAGCACGGGGTACTGCGTGACGTGCAGCTGGTTGTCGACCTGCACGCGGTCGACGTCGAGGCGCAGCGTCGTCTCCTCGGCCGAGTCGACCACCGCGCAGCTGATGTTGCTCAGCGTCGCGTAGAGCAGCTCCTGGGGCGCCGCGTTGACCAGCGAGACGCCCACGCCTGCCAGGTTCAGGTCGTACGCGTGCACGCCGCCGCGGCCCGGCACCGCGAGGACCGCCGCCAGGGGCGCCGAGCGCGGGGGCGCCGCGTCGACGGCGGGCGCGGCGGCCGCGTCGCCGACGAAGAAGCGGAGGACCTTGACGGGCCCGTCGACGTAGACGAGCGCCTGGACGGCCGCGTGGCCGTCGGCCTCCTCGGGCAGCGGCAGCTCCGCGGCCTTGCGGCTGCCGATCTTGTCGATGTTGAGCGGCTTGGCGAACGAGGCCACGCGCGGCCGGCAGAGCACGTCGGCCTCGAGCCGCCTGTTGGGCCGCGTCGGCTCGTCCCACGCGTACTGCAGCGCCGCCCCGGGCTGGACCGTCACCGACGTGCCCACCTGCGCCTGCCGCACCATCACCGCGAACGGCGTCTCGTTCTCGACGCGGTACGCCGGCGGCGTGCTGCGCGTGGCCGGCGCCAGCGTCACGACCAGCGACGACTCGCTCATGGCGATGTCCACCCACACAAACTCGGCCGCCGCGGCCTCGCCCCCCGCCGCCGCCGGCTGGTGCCGCGCGCCGCTCAGGGGCACGCGCATGCAGAACCTCCCGATCTCGTGCAGCGAGAAGCCGCCGCTCCAGCAGGTCGTGTCCGCCGTGCGCTCGCCGCTGAGCGTCAGCAGCATCGTCCCGTCCTTGTCGGGCCAGTGCAGCGGCACCTGCGCGCTGGGCGGCAGCATCCACACGCTCTCCATGTCCTGCCCGCATTGCTGCGCAGCCCCCGCCCCTCCCTCTCAGCCCCCGCCCCTCCGCCGTGTGTGTGCTGTGCGCTGCGCTGTCTCTGGGCGTGCCTTGTAGTAGATCTCGCGGGGCAGCTGGTTGTTGAGCACAAACCGCGGCAGGAAGACAGCGACCTTGGTCCTCACGAACTGCGCGGCGGGCTCTCTGCGTCAGTGGCCGGGTGGGGGGGAGGGAGCCGAGGGCGCACTCTGCCGGGGGCCGACTTGATCGAGACGCCAAAGGAGAAGAGCTTGCGCTTGGGGGCGCCGACGCGCTTGCGCTCCTTGACGCTGATCTCGCGGACCATGCCCAGCGTCTCCACGTCAAAGGCCTTGGAGACCCCCGAGACCGGTATCTGCACCGCCGTGCCACGGATCTGCAGCTCGGGGAACGACTCGTCGGGGCAGAAGTGCACCAGGTTGGGCTCCCCCTTCTTGTACCACAGCAGCGGGTCCTGCGCGATGTCGGGCACCTCCTCGGGCCTCACTGGCGCCGGCACGGCTGCAGTCAGCCCCAGAGAGAGAAAGAGAGTAGAGGAGTAGTGGAGGACGCACGGGGGTGCTGGCCGGGGGCGATGCTCTTCTTGCCGTTGGAGCTGACGGTGAAGAAGGTCATGTTGAGGCCCGTGGCGTCGACGAGCCAGTACTTGCTGTAGACGCAGACGCGCTTGACCTGGTCCTCGCCGTAGGCGATGTCGGCGTCGAGCAGCAGCGTGCGCTCGCGGTCGTCGGTCAGCTTGATCGTGCGGTGGCAGGCCTCCGAGACCAGCGCCGCCGGCAGGCTCCACGCGAACCCCGCGATCTGTATGTAGAGCTCCGCCGTCTGGTCGCAGGGCACGCCGAACGACTGGCACGAGTCCCCCGAGTCCAGCGCCGCCTGCGACACGCACTTGCCCGCAGACGACAGGCGGAACGTCATCGTCGACGCCAGCAGGTTCTCGATGACCACCGTCGGCAGGATCTTGATCACGCACGTGTTCGCGTGGCCCCTGCGCTCGACCGGCCGCTCCCGTGAGCCACGCGCTGCCTTGCGCTGCCCGACGGGGGGACAGGGGGACGAGGGGACGGGGGCGGGGGCGCGCACTGGTTGGGCCGCGTGCGCGTGATGTGCGCGTTGGCAAAGAAGGCCTGGCCGATCCTCAGCGAGACGAGCCGCGTGCCCGGGGGGAAGTGCCCGATCTCGAACGGTATCGACTGCACACGCAGGGCGCAGGGCGAGCAAGCGAGCAGAGCGGGCCGGCAAGCAAGCACGAGTGCTGTCAGGCACGGCCAAGGGAAGCGGAGCGCTGCGCAGAGGGGCCGAGCGCACAACCCACGTGTCCGACTCGAGCGACGGGAACGCCAGCGACAGCGCGTAGTTGTCCGACGCGTGCGTGCACGAGGGCGGCACCCCAAACTGCTTGTCCGGCTCTGCAGGCGGCGTCAGCGGCAGTGGCGGCGGCGACTGCGGGGAGGGCAGGCAGACCGATGTGCGGGGACTGGAAGACGACCCTCTGGCCGCGCTGCACACGGAACTGCACGGGGATGGTCGCCTTGTTCTCGACGAGCACGCTCGACAGCAGCGAAACGACCTTGCTGCCCTCCTTGTACGACACCTACTCGCGGGGAGGGCAGGGCAGTGTGAGACCCACGGCGGGCTGGCGGGGATGGGGGGGCCCCGCGTGCGTCAAAGATGACAGAGGCGTCGTCCTCGTCGATCGAGGAGGTCAGCGTCATCTCGGTGCTCTTGATCTTCTCGAACGAGATGCCCGTCACGGGGTTGTACCCCTGCAGGTGTATCGCCATCGTCGACGCCTGCGAGGGGCTGTGAGCGCAGCACCGCCTGCCCCGCGGGTGGGTGCGCCGCACGTCTGTGGCCGACGACGTCTGCAGGTTGGGTATCTCGATGGGCGTCTCCGCGCCGGGCGACACGCTCACCATGGGGCCCTGCGCGGCGTCAGGCGGGCCAGCAGCGGTGGGAGGCGGGCGGACCTCAGCAGAGACGGCGTAGGAGAGCTGCTTGCCCGTGACGTTCCTGAAGAGGAGCGGGCGGAAGGGGGCCGACTGGGCGGGGGGCTGGCCCGCCGAGCCCGAGCGCAGCATGGCGAGCAGCACCTCGACCATCTCCACAAAGTGCTTGGTCACGTTGATGTCCAGGCGCGTCGGCGACGACACCGAGAGCCGCGTCTGCTTCTCTGCGCCCCCCGTGCGCGACACCTCGACGTGCACGTCCCAGGGCTCGACGAGGGGCTCCCACGCCGCCTTGACGAGGTTGTAGAAGTCCGCCTTGAGCTCCGCCTTGACCGCCGCCATCTGCAGCCAGGAGGGCCCCCATCCGGCCGTGCGTCAGCAGCAGCAGCAGCAGCAGCAGCAGCAGAGTGTGTGAGCGAGTGGGTGAGGCGCTGCCCACCAGTGTCTTCTCCATGAAGTGCACGTTGGCGTCAAACGACGTCAGCCGGAACTTGAGCAGCGGCACGCGGCGCGCAGCCCTGTCGTTGAGCAGCAGCGCCCTGAGGCCGCACGAGAGCACAGTGATCTGCGGGGCGGGCGTCCGACGAAGGCGGGAGGGGTAAGCGCAAGTGCACGGAACAGAGCGGGCGCGGGCGCACAGAGGGCGAGGCCCTCCTGGCGGGCTCGGGGGCGGAGGAGGCGACGAGGCTCTCGTAGCGGGCGTAGATGTCCTGGAGGCGCTGCTGGGAGATCTTGTCGAAGGCGTCCTGCATGAAGAGGAAGTCCTGGTAGGCGAACGTCAGGCGGACGGGGCCCAGCGTCACCTGCACGCCCACGTCGCTGCTGCTGGCCGCCCGCGAGAGCACTGCCGAGATCTTCATGGGCTGCAGGATCTGCGAGAACGAGTTCTTGTTCTCCTGGTCGTAGCAGCTCAGCGAGAACCCGTCCAGCAGCACCTGCGCCTCGCGCCCCCGCTCCTTCTTGTAGTACTTGACAAACAGCCTGCCGCGAGTCTCGTGAGCCACAGGGCGGCAAGCAGTGTGCGGTGCCAATGCGAGCGTGCCCGTATCTGCACTGGTACAGAGGGCCCTGCGTGGCCGAGCGGTGCGCGCTGATGCAGAACTTGGCCAGCGAGATGGAGACGTCGAGGTCCGACTTGCGCTCGGGCGGGATCACCGTCACGAGGCCCTGTGGCGCCACGGCGTTCCTGACGGCCCTCCAGCGCGGCGACAGCACCCCCACGACGTTGGACGCCGCGTTGAGCAGGAACTCCTGCAGATCGTGGGCGGGAGAGGGGATGCGCTGAGTTGTGCAGAAAGCACGCGGAGAGAGAGAGAGAGAGAGAGAGCACGCACGACGCTGTCGTAGAGGAACCCGAGGTAGACAGACATGCAGAGGTCCGACACGTGCACTGTTAGCGACGAGGGCGCCAGCTTCTTCTTCTGGTACCACAGCACAGCCTGCGAGTGCCCGCAGCACGCCGTGAGACAGGCAGCGCGGGGAGGTGAAGCGGGCGCAGTCTCTGCCGGGATCGCACGCTGGGCTCCGCGGTGGTGCCCTCGGGGGGCGCGAGCGTCATCATCTCCTTCATGTCGCCCCGCATGTCAAACGCCTTGGCGCTACCCAGCGTGATGCCCATCTGCGGGGGGGGCGGGGCAGTGAGCGCGCGCAGCCCGCAGGCGGAGACGAGTGCCTTTGTGTCGGTGCCCTTGTAGAGCGCGAGCACGAGGTCGCGCAGGTCGATGCGCGCAAAGGGGCTGGGAGGGATGTCGGGGGCCTCGGCCTCGCCGTGCAGCAGCTGCACCGTCGCCGACTTGAACCTCCACGACAGCGCCAGCGAGCGGTTGCCCGCCGCCGACGACGCCGCCGACGACAGCGCCCGCGTGGCGCGGCTCGCGTCGAGGTCTGTCAGGAACGACCCCACGGCCCGCGTCAGCGCCGCGCAGAGGCCCAGGATGTGCTTCTGCGTGACGACGACGCCCGTCTCCTTGATGACCAGGCCGATCTTGGTCGCGGGGCTCGGGGCCGTCCCCGTGGCGGCCACCGCCGTCGGGTGCTCCACGGTGATCTCGAGGCCCGTGCTCTGCACCAGCTGCGTCTCCGCACCGTTGTGCTCCGCGTGGTACGCCGACAGCGTGGCGCTGCCCGTCAGGCTCAGCACGCGCGACCTGGCGCCGCCACCCGCGGCGTTGGCCACCGTCGCAAGCTTGCTGAAGAGGTAGAAGTCGCTGCTGCGCAGCATGAAGCACTTGCCGTACTCGTCCGTGCAGGGCAGCACCGCGCACGTCGACGGTATGTATACCTCGACGCTGCGGATCAGCGGGAACGCTGCAGCGCAGACGCAACCCGAAGGGGGTGGGTCAGAGGGCGACGTCTGGGGCCTGTGGGGAGGGGAGGCCCCCGTACCGTTGCTGGGGAAGATCCTGGCGAGCGCCAGCACCATCGAGATGTACCTGCCCCAGAAACTGAGCGCGCTGATGGACAGCACGTGGCCCAGACGGATCCCTGTCGCCGGCAGAGCCCGTGAGCAGAGCGCGCGGGCAAAGGAAGCGGCGCACGGGCGGCGGAGATGTGGCCGCCGGCCTTGTCGATGGCGACGATGGGCGTGTTGCTGCCGACAGAGCGCATGGAGAAGACGAGCCTGTCCTGGGGCTCGCGCGTGTCGTGTATCTCGACGGCGTCGACGATGACCTTGATCTTGGCCGCCGCCGCGTACTGCGTGACGACGATGGCCGAGTTGGTGAGCTGCGCCCTGCCCACGATCATCAGCGCCTCGTCGACCATGTTGACCTCCACCGCCGCCACGTGCACCGTCACGTGGTTGACCGCGTTCTCCCAGGGCGACGACTCGCCCGCGTGGTCCTCGGACGACACAGACGGCAGCCGCGGTATTCTGCGCTCCGACTTGGAGCGCCTCAGCTTCCTGCGCGGGCACGGGCTGCGTTAGCGCTGTGACGCCCCGAGCACCACCGCCACGCGCACGCGCTCGACTCGAAGAAGAGAGCGTAGAGGGCGCTGACGATGCGGTGCTGCAGCCACAGGCGCAGCGTGTTGAAGGCCAGGTCCACCTTGACGGGCACGTCCTTCATAAGCGGCGACTTCTGCTCCGCGCGGCGTCAGTGCGCGGTGGCCTGGCGGTCTGGGCTGAGGGGGCGAGGCCTACCGGCGTGCAGAAGAGCACGTTGAGCATGATGAGCGGGTGGTCTGCCATCTGCTGGCCCACGAGCGAGTCCGACTGCGCCACAGCGACGGGCGCGAGGCCCCTGGCGCCCTCGTCAGCGGGCCTGGGCTCGGGCCTGGGCATCAGGTCCTCGACAGCGACCGACACGAGCTTGAACCGCAGCTGCGTGTCGTGCGGCCGCGTGGCCAGGCCCATGCTCAGCCCTCCGAGCTCCGCCTGCGCGATGGGCTCCGTCTGCGTCCGCCCCACGGCCACGTGCACCGCGTCCACCGTCAGGTTGACCTCTGCCTCGCGCGCCTTGGGGTCCGCCGGCGCAAAGATGTCGAGCACAGCCTCTGTGTCGTCCACAGCAGCCCCGGGATCCCTGTCCCTGGGCGGCTGCTGCTGCTGCTGCTGCTGCTGCTGTTGCTGCAGCTGGGGCTGCTCCTGCGCATCGCCGACGGCAAAGTGCTCGGCCGCGTGGAAGAGCGTCTTGAGGCGGAAGGCGTCGAGGGTGGCGCTGAGGCGGTCCAGGTGGCCCAGAATCCTCATCTTGGGGAAGTCCTGGTTGAGCGGCGCCGAGCACACCTGCACGACCCACTCGAGGCTCAGCGGCTCCACGATGGCGCACGTCGGCTGCGACGACTCGGCATTTGTCTGTGCGGTCGGCAGCCCACCAGGCGTGAGACACGCGAGGCCCGGTGGGCGAATGCCTGTGCGCGGGACGCACCATCTCTCCGGCGAGGACCTGTATGTGCGACATCTCCAGCCGGTAGTTGTCGTAGAGGTCGCGGTTCTTGCGGGCGCAGTCGTCGAGGAACTGCGGCGGGCACTCGGGGACGGCGACGAGGCTCAGCTGGCCGAGGTCCACCACGAGGAAGGGGTCGCCGTTCTCGAAGCTCGACGCCGACGAGGGCACGATGACCCTGGGCGCCTCGATGTGTATCTGCGCGTTGACCCGCGACCTCCCGTACGCCCTCGCCAGCGCCTGCCGCAGGTGCCGCGTGTAGCCGTGCGCCACCAGCTCCCCCTTCTCCAGCAGCCGCAGCGGCTTCAGCGCAGTCCCTGCCAGGCCGCGCGGCTCAATCTCCGAGGGGCTGGGGCGCGGGGGACGTGCGCACGGAGGTCTGTGATCCACCTGCGGTTGATCACCACATCGATGTTGCGCGTGCTGAGCCGCAGGTCGTAGGCGTACTCGCTCCTGCCAGGCACGCATTTCTCTGCGACCCCCGTGTTAGCCGCAGGTGGGTTGCGCAGGGGCGCTGCGGGCGTCACCAAAGTTCATTTCGAAGAGGGGCTCCGCGGTGCACTCCCTCGCCTGCAGGATGTTGCCTCCGCTGCCTGCCGCTGCGCCGGGGTCCGTGACGCGCAGCGACTCGAGCGAGGCTGCGATCTACGGGGGTGATGGCCCTGTCAGAGTGGCCGCTGTGGTGTGGCGCGCAATACCGCATAGGACGTGGGCCGCAGCGTCGCTGCCACGCGCAGGTTTGTGAAGGCGGCGCTTGCCAGCGGCCTTGCGTCCTGCTGCTTCTGCGCCGCACGCATCACCGTGAAGCTCCCGCTGTGCAGCGTCAGCGACATCTTGGCCAGCGTTGTCTGCCCCGAAGGAGGTCAGTGAGTCGGAGCGGCCGTGCAAACGGAATCAGCGAGCGCGCGAGGAGGCGGACGTCGGGCAGCGGGGCGGTCCTGGCCATGTCTGGCGTGTACTCGATGGTGTTGTAGAGCATCTCCTTCTGCTCGGGCGTCAGCGTGCTCAGGTACGTGCTAGCCTGCAGCCCAACAGCCCCTCGTTACTCTGTGGCCCAACGGCGCAGCGGCTGCGCTGGCGCACGCTCGACGACGCGGTGCCGAAGAAGCGGGCCAGCAGCCCCGACTGCTGCGACTGCTTGCGCAGCAGGTCCGCGTCCGCCAGCGACCTGTAGAGCACAATGTCCGCGACGCTGAGCTCGTCCTCGAGCTCCTCGATCCTCTCGAGCGCCTGCGCAGACGCGCCTCCGTGTGGGACGCCGCGAGCGAGAGGCGGGAGGGCGGGCAGAGCAGCGGCGCACCTCGGGGCTCTTGGGCTGCGCCGAGTAGAGGGCGATGTACTTGCGCCGCGTGTCCCTGCGCGCCATGAGGGCCGCCGCGCTGATGCGCACGTGCTTCCTGGCGAGCTCGGAGCGGACGCAGCGGACGGCGTAGGCCCACCAGCCCCTGGCGTCCTGGGCGACGGGCGCGCAGGGCCTGCCGAGGTGCGAGTACCGCGTGGCCGTGGCGCTGTGCTGCAGCCGCGCCTGCACGGCCCCCAGCGTCGCCGCCTGCGCGTCGCTGACCGACAGCCGCACGTCGGGCAGCTCCACGCGCGCCTCGAACTTGGGGCTCTCGCCGGCGCTCTTGTCGAACCGCACCTGCACGCGCCAGCACCCGGGGCGTCAGCGCCAAGCAACGCAGGGCACGCAGCGCAGGGAGGGCAGAGAGGGCTAGCACGGCAGGCAGGCAGGCACGCAGTGCAGGGAGCAGGGAGGGCACGCAGGGCACAAGGGCACACAGAGCACACAGGACACACAGGGCAGGGAGGGCAGAGAGGGCAAGCAGGCAAGCAGGAGGGAGGGCAGGCAGCAGGGGCGGGAGGCAGCGGACCCGGGCGGAGCCGCTGAGGGGCTGGAGGACGTAGTCGGGGCCGCCGGGGCGGGCGACGAGGAGGGCCATGGCGCGGAGGAAGTCCTCCGGGGGCCCCGCGTGGGCGACAGGCGCGCAGCGCTCGCAGACGTACGCCGCCGCGCCCGCGACGCTGGCGAGCTTGTGGACGACGCCGTGCGGGGCCTCGGCGGCAGCCGCAGTGGCCCCGTAGGCCCCGTAGGCGCCGTCGGTCGTCTGCACGGCAGCGCTCTGCAGCACAGCGCCGCAGGCCGCCACGGGGCCGCCGGC